>WEIV01005231.1:33951-60818 GCA_013390005.1 Calyptomena viridis
ACCTGAAAAGCTGTTGTCAGTGTAATCCACAAATTCTGTGGAAAAAAGACCCCACAAGGAAAGCTGGGATGGGACTCTCTCTCTCTTCTGAGCAGCAGCAAGACAGCGTCTGACTATAACCCCCTCCCACTCCTGCCTTCCATGCTGCTGGGAAAAGGTGAAGGATCTTAAAAGGAGGCAGTGGGGGGGGGAAGGTGTTTGTAACATGCATCAAACTTCTCAGTCTCAAACTCTTAAGCTCTGAGTTTAGTAGTAGTAGTAGTGAATACTTAATATTCTAAGATAGGGCCTATTTTACTTGTGTGAAGTAGTTAATAAACAGTTGCTTGTAATCCTTATCACAAAAGTTGAGCTTTTTATTCCGTCTCTGAGAAATTTTGGATCTGTGTGTGTGCTCTCGGCGTTTAGCCGGAGTCAAACCATAATGCCAAGGTAGATATTTTTAGTAATGTATAGTACGATTTACATATGATACAATAGTATGGTGAGAATTGTGTAATATGTAATGATTATAACCAGGTATTAGACAACATCTTACATTGATAGCATAATCTTATTACATTATGGTACTATAGACTTACCTGGTACTAGTATATTATTTCTTACCATGGATTCTTTCTTTGACAGATGTCATAGTCTGTACTTCAGCCTGCCTTCGGCTATCATAAGCATTTATATGATCACATATTTAATCAAGCAGAAAAAACAGAATTCCTTCTAGAAAGTAATTCTGAAAATACCCTATGTTGAGACTTTCTATTGGTTACATTTTGATTTGACTCTGTCACCCCTTTGGTTTACCATGCAGATACATGAATACATGAACACAGACTTTTAGTTAGTAGCGTTAGAGGCCTCCATTACAACTGACTTCATTCAGCCTACTGGAAATTATGTATTAGTTCTTCTAGAATTATCTTTTCTCATGCATAATCACAAGATTAAAAAACCTGTAAGACAGTTGTCTAATTCTCCATAATATTTGTAATAAAATAAAAAGGAAATGTAGATACCCAATGGCAGCTGACTCAACTGTTAGTGTTCTGGGAAGTTATTGTATAAGAGTTTCCTATACAGGTATAGTATATACATCCTAAAATGTTAATTTCTGAAGGATTACGTTGTTATTCTGTATGTTCATAAAACAGCATAATAATGTGTACAGATTATTCATCCTATGATAATCAATAAAGACTAATTTGTTTTACTTTGTTCATGACATGCTTTCTTATCTAAGATGTGTAGCACAGGTTTAATTCTAGTTACACTAGTCACACTTTCATCTATCTGTTGTTACATATTTACAGAAAAGATCTGTAAATAATACTAAGATTTTTTTTTACCTGTTTGTATTAAAAATGTTGAGATGCTTTCATAATATTTTCCTGATCTGCAATATGATAACTTTGCAATATTTTTGTGTTATTTGAAGATCTGGAAGAAGTGAATTAATTATAACCCAAGCACTCAGGCGATATCTCTTTCAGTCCTTTTAACATACTCTAATATACTGAATTAATCTTAACTACTAGACACAAGTCAGAGTCTATATTTGCTGTTGCATATTATTTTGCCTCAAACATGACATCACATTCAACAAATACCAGGTATCAAGTTGCCCATGACTCCACTGATACGCATGTAGCAGGAAACAGCTCCCTCTTCTTAGCTTCAGTTTGCAGATGACACCACGCTGAGTGGAAGTGTTAGTCTGCTGGAGAGAAGGAAGGCTCTGCAGAGGGATCTGGACAGGCTGGATTAATGGGCCAAGGCCAATGTATGATGGTCAACAAGGCCAAGTGCTGGGTTCAGCACTTTAGTCACAACATGCCCATGCAGACAGGGTGGGGAAGAGTGGCTGGAAAGCTGCTCAGGGGAAAATGACCTGGGGGTGCTGGTTGAGAGCCAGCAGTACACAAGCCAGTGTATTTCCAGGTGGCCAGGAAGGCCAATGGCATCCTGGCTTGTATCAGAACTAGTGTGGCCAGCAGGACCAGGGCAGTGATCATTCCCCTGTATTCAGCACTGGCGTGGCAACACCTCGAATCATGTGTTCAGTTTGCAGCTCCTCAGTACAAGAAAGACATTGAGGTGCTGGAGCAGGTCTAGAGAAGGGCAACAAAAATGACAAAGGGTCCAGAGCACAAGTTCTATGAGAAGTGGCTGAGGGAGCTGAGGTTGTTTAGCCTGGTGAAAAGTAGGGTCAGGGGAGACCTTATCACTCTCTATAATTACCTGAAAGGAGGTTGTAGCCAGGTGCGGTTGGTCAGTTCTCCCAAGTAACAAGTGACAGGACAAGAGGAAACAACCTCAAATTGCACTAGGGGAAGTTTGGATTGATTATAAGAAAAAGAGTCTTTGCTGAAAGGGTCATCAAGCATTGGAACAGTCTGACCAGGGAAGTGGTTGGTCACCATCCCTGAAGGGATTTAAATGACCTGTAGATGTGGCACTTAAGGACATGATTTAGTGGTGAATTTGGCAGTGCTGGGTCAACAGTTGGAATCAATGATCTTAGAGATCTTTTCCAAACTAAAACATTCTATAAATCACTGTGAGAAGTGGCTTATGAGAAAAATTTCTATTTGGCTTATGACAGAGACCTGATTTAAAAAAGAAAGAAGGAAACAAACAATCCCAAAGTCGAATGAAAAATATTTTAAAATATGTTTTTATTTGTTTGTCCTGAAAGTATTTATTTTTGAAATTTTTGAAATATCTTGTGACAGAAAAATTGTACTATTTCCTTTTAAATAGCTCAGCCATTTCACAGGAAAAATAAAATGTCATGAACTGCTAGTCATTTTAGTACAGAGAATCAGTATTTTTCAAACAGCTTTCATCTAATAATAATGTATTTCATTGTATTCTATCACCTGAAAGTCTCTCTATATCATCTATGATAAGATGAAAATGCCTCCAGCTAACACTTCAGTCACCATACTGATGAATTATGAATCTTGCTTTCAAACACACAAACTGCTAACTTTGCTTATGTGAGTAATATTAACCAAAAACTATATAAAGATTCAAGTTTAACTCAGATTTGCTAATAAAGGAACAAATAGTAGAAAGGAATAAGGAGGGAGACGAATTGGGAAACCCTGTATGTATGACGAATATTGCTGAGAAATTTCAAAACACCTACCGGCAATTTATAAAACAGCAGAATGTATGGAAACTACTTGTCCTTTTAATGCAAAGTCGCAGGAATTGGGATGTAAGTGTGGGGAATAATATTATGCATAAAGGCTTCTAAATCAGCAATGCAGTCTAGTGAGAAGAATTTAAGATTAAAATTTTAGTTCAAAAATGTGGCTGCCACTGCTTAATCACCTGGAGCTATTCTTGAAATATATGTAAGATACTATGAGTTAACCTTACCAGAAATAATCTGAAAAATATTTTGAATTTTTTTTTTCTTTTAATGCAAACAAGCAAAATGAAGTGATTCCTCATTTACAGTGTATTTTGTAGGTCACTGTACAGGAAAAACTGTTAAATGTATTTGCTTCTACATTGATGGTCTTTAGAGAAATTAAAACTGCAGCCCATAGTTGGAAGTATGGAGTATGGCACTTCCTTTAATGCTGCTTCTGGTTTTATGCAATGTCTATCTAAGGTAACTTAAATAAATGAGGGACTGAGTTCTGAGTCTTATACCTTATATGAAAGTGACCTCCCTTGAAAGTTTACTCCCTATCTGACATAAAAATAAAGATGATGATTCCCGTATTATTTCTCTGTCTTGGTTCGAGGAACTTGCTTTCTTTCAACAGAGCAGTATAGCTTTTAAAAAAGAATGTCTGTTAATCTCTTCCTGCTTTCCTCATCACCATTCTTGTCTACAACTTGATGGTTACAGCACACTCCGTGCCACGCCAGCAGGTGTGGGTTCAAATCCTGTCAGACTGAAGTGATAATAAAATCAAGTCTTCCACCTCCTGGAAAAGTGCAGTAAACACTATGCTATTATAAAAATAAACTACAGCATTTGAAAATGGTAGCAGCATTTGAAAAGAAAAGAAAGCAGGAACTGCTACAGTATTGTGTAGAGTGCCCAAACTTATTAATATGTGTTAGGGATTCTCTGAAAAATGCTATGACGTTAAGCCCCTGAGGGAACTTGCACTCAAATGTGGTAGTTCCTGAGTTCCAGTCAGGCAGAAACATTCATATAAGAACACATATTTCAGCAATCTCAACTTTGAGGAACTTCTGGCCATATTCAGAACAAAAAGTTTCAGGTATTTAAGGAGTGCTTAAAATTAAGGTAAAAAAATAGATAAAAATGAGTAAGAATATAAAATAACATTAACCTTAGACAGATATTTTAGCTTTGAAGATCACGAGTTTTGACATAGAATACTGTATTCTATCTAGCTATCAGAGTCTACATGCATATGAAGAGGGGAAAAGAGGCAGATGGAGTTAAATTTGTGCCACTGTTTTATTCTGGAAAAACATTCAAATTCCTTGCAAAAGTATTTCATGAAGTTGATTAAACTCTTAGATTTCATGACCCAGATTGCAACTTGATAGAATAAACCATTTCTATGTATTTTATTAGTTTGATTAAAGTGACTAATGAAGCAAATATTCACCTAAACTAGTGTATCAGTACAATTAGTTAAACTAATTTTAGACTGAACATTTTTAATTGAAGTCACAGTAAAGATGGAGCCAATAAATGATTATTTTCACGAATATAAATCTTCAAATGGAACAAGTAATCACTGAATTATGGGTTTGACAAGAGATGAGGTTATTTTGTACTAAGCTTGGTTTAGGAAACAGAATTCAGAATCTTTAAAACTCGTGAACAAGCAACTCCAGTCACTGCAGTTATAATTTCCCACCAGAAAAAAAAAAAGCAAAGAAATTCGCAAGATGCATGTGATCCTCATTTAAGTGTCTGTTCTGAGCTAAGCTATTTGACAAAGGTTTTAAATTTTTAATCAAAAGAACAGTCTACTCTTTATAGACTTTCTACTTAGTCATTAAAAATATTATTTTTTTCTTAAAAAAATTATTTTAAGTAAAATAATTTTAACCCCTGTGTTTATTGATTTATTTATTGGCAGATGCATTTATTTTAGAAAACTACAAATGGTGTTTTTCTCCTACACACCTGCATTTGTGCATAGCTACTCTAAAAAAAGAAAACCTGATTAATGTAAAGTTTAAGCTTCTTCTGCTTTGCTTCTATAAAGACCAGAAGACATTTTATGCAAGTAAGGTAAGAGTTGGGAGCTACATTTTTGTACTTGGTCAGAGTTGAAAACCTATTTCAAGGAAATTCAAGAAATCCTATTAAAATTCTGAAATAAAATTATTCTGAAGTATTTAAATTTAGACATCACAATTTTTTTCCTACCATTGTATTAGAAGTTCCCTGTAATTTCTTGTTTATTAAGAAGTTATTAAGTATTTGCCAAATCAATCAATTAATTAATATTTCTGTTTAAGTTAACCACTATGAATATTTTGGTGTTGTCTTAACTCTGAACTGATTAAGCTATCAAAGGAGCCTAGTATTGGTGTACTAAGAATTTTACTAGTCAAACTGCAATGAAACAAAAGGTCTGCATTAAAATTTACTACATCTCAACTGAAGTCTAGGGTTTTTTAAATGTTTAAAGAAACAAACTGTTTTTCTTAGGGAAGTAAAACCAGTATTTTTTCATGACAAAGAAGAGGAATGAGCAGGGAATCTGAAGGGCCCCATGAGATATTTCTGATGTTAAGAAAAGTATTGTTGTGGTTTACTGGAGCCAGTGAAAGCTGTTGCAAGGAGCAAAATGGGACCAAGGAGAGGAGGGTGAATATGTCTGCAGAAGGGAAAACCTGACAAACACCAAAGCATCTCATGCTATGCCCTTCTCTCTCTAACCTCTCCACTTAGAGAATTATGAATCTGTCACATGGAATAGGTTTTAAGTATCTATCAGACTCACTTTGGAAAGGCAATGTCATTCTTTTTATTGAAAAATTCTATTGACATAAACATTTAATAGTAATTTATAAAATTCTGCATCAGTAGTATAATGGATGCTGCCATCTGTGGCTATAGAATAAATATCAGAAGTAGGCCCTGCATTTGCAGAATGTCTGATAAAATTGGGACTTCAGACTGAAGTGTAAAGGCTTCACATCTACATGCCCCAAAGGGATGTGAATTTTTTCTATTTTCACTTGCCTACACAAAATAGCTTATTTTTCTTTACACTCACAATTTAATTTCAGAACAAGAAACACACAATATAAACAATTTGCTTATCATGAGCAACATGAAAAATGTTAAGTGAGCTTTAACTTTGTTGCCATTACTTGGTCCTTCCCTGTAGCAAGTATAAAGTGTCATAGGCCTGATTCTTGCTGAGAAGCAAAGCTGACACTTAGCTTTGCTCAGTAACAAGAAAAGAAGAGATCTGTGATCTTTTAGGTACAGCTTTTTTGGGATGTAAGCAGTGAGAAACTGGGTTGCAAGTGTTGGCAACCAGAGCCATGTGTTCAACCCAGAGCACTGAATTCTTGCAGTGTGCCTTAACCAACAAACTCTTGGTGAAGACAGGATGACATTTATTTCCTTACCTCTCACTGAAAATGTGCCTCTGTGAAATGGATAGAAGAACGACGAATGAATAAGTGATTTAGCAATCAAGCGGAGCCTGCTGAGAACACTGCTCGCTTCCTCATTCTTTTTCCATCAGTCTAACATGCACATAAACACTCCACTTACTCTCCTCTACCTGCTTCCAATTAAAAGCAAATGATGACTCTGATATAATGATGTAAATGCCACAGGGATGCCTTGGGGTTTTTCCAGGTATTTCTGGGATTTTGGGTTAGCTGTATGGTTTCACTCACAAGCTTTCTTGTTAGGCCTTTTTCCATGGTTCGTGAACATTCATTCTGAGATAAACAAGGTAGCAAGACAAAACAGAGGACCAGAGAACCTGGTGAAACTCCAGGAGGAGAAGATCCAGGGGAGGGCACAAGGACGAGACAAACTCTAGTTGGATGTGTTCGGGGGTGTAGAATTGATAAATATTCTAAATGTGGGGTGATAATGCCTGTTGGTGGGTGTCTTGCAATCTGTAAATTTCTATTAAAGAATCTGCACTCTTTTTACCTATTTTAACATTTTTTGGAAGTTTTTTCCTTTGTTTTTAGGCATCAACAGTACTGTAGAATTTCAGCAGTTCTGCATTTTTAGCAGCTTAGAAGCTCTGCAGAACAATTTCTGATTTGCATTTCATCACTACCTTAATGAAGGAACAGCAGTAAACTTATGAATTAAAGCTTGCTAGATTAGGGAGTTTGTGCACAAGATTTCAGATCTCTGGTGAATGGCTTGCTGCAGCACTACAAATCATTCTGTCAAACCAAATTGTGCTGTTAAAATACACATTTAAAACTGTGCTCTCCAAACAGGTAATACGGAGATAATTGGAAAAACCCAAGTACATACAAATAGTTGGAAAAAGTGAGCAGTGAAGGAATAAGAAACCAAATGAAAAAGAAACAGACCACAAAACCAAGGCAAATGTAAATAAACATTACTATAGAAAAAAAGTTATTTACTATATTACCAACCGCAAATAAACTGCATACTTTGGGGCTTACAATTTCACCTATTGTGCACACAGTGTTATCTACTGAGATGTGATGGGGAGTCATAGGGAAAAAATAAGGAAAAGTTTATGCCTCATAAGTCTCCCATTGAAATGCACTGAGAAACAGCTAATCTTTTGCAAATGCCCAGAAAATATCCAGCTAGGATTTCTTCATTTCATTAAATAGCATCATTAATTTCCATGGGAAGTTACAATTAAAAGAGAAAATAGAGGCCAATGACAAATGCTTTTTGAATCAAGGAGTTAAACGAAAACACCAACCAAACAAAATAAACCCCAAACACACCAAACCTTCAGCAGTGCAGAAACTCAACCAGATGAATTTCTAACTTTTGTGAACACTGCTATAGGCTACACAGTATCAGATTAATAAAAAGACTTACCTCTTCAAATGTTTATCAACACAAGGTCTGAAAGTTAGTATGTGTATCATCATAAATGCCAAGATAGAATAAATTTGAATTAGACTTCTCTCCTCCCTTCTCTCCCAGCATCAATCTATGTATTAATAGGCAGGGGGCATAATTAGTAAAATCAGCTTAAGGGATTTATAAGTTCGTAATTTTAATATTACAATATGTATACCAAATATCCAGTTCAACACTATATACTTAAGACTACACTCTTTTAGGCTAGATAAAGATGCTAATTAAGAGTTCTGTTGAATAGATCTGTTTCCTTTAAACACCTGGGCCAACATGAATTTTTTCTTCATATGCATGACAGGAAAAGAGAATATATTAATAGAAGAGCATGAGCAATGTGTTATTGTGGATACAATTGAATTAAAAAGAAATCTGACAGAAAACCAAAGCCAACTTTCTTCACTGAATGGAAAATCAGTTGTCGATACATACCAATGAATTGATACTGAAATTTCCTCCTGTTCCACACGAATGTTTGACTTTTCCTTTATTTTTTTTAATTTTTAAAATTAAANACTTACTCTCCTCTACCTGCTTCCAATTAAAAGCAAATGATGACTCTGATATAATGATGTAAATGCCACAGGGATGCCTTGGGGTTTTTCCAGGTATTTCTGGGATTTTGGGTTAGCTGTATGGTTTCACTCACAAGCTTTCTTGTTAGGCCTTTTTCCATGGTTCGTGAACATTCATTCTGAGATAAACAAGGTAGCAAGACAAAANGGTAATACGGAGATAATTGGAAAAACCCAAGTACATACAAATAGTTGGAAAAAGTGAGCAGTGAAGGAATAAGAAACCAAATGAAAAAGAAACAGACCACAAAACCAAGGCAAATGTAAATAAACATTACTATAGAAAAAAAGTTATTTACTATATTACCAACCGCAAATAAACTGCATACTTTGGGGCTTACAATTTCACCTATTGTGCACACAGTGTTATCTACTGAGATGTGATGGGGAGTCATAGGGAAAAAATAAGGAAAAGTTTATGCCTCATAAGTCTCCCATTGAAATGCACTGAGAAACAGCTAATCTTTTGCAAATGCCCAGAAAATATCCAGCTAGGATTTCTTCATTTCATTAAATAGCATCATTAATTTCCATGGGAAGTTACAATTAAAAGAGAAAATAGAGGCCAATGACAAATGCTTTTTGAATCAAGGAGTTAAACGAAAACACCAACCAAACAAAATAAACCCCAAACACACCAAACCTTCAGCAGTGCAGAAACTCAACCAGATGAATTTCTAACTTTTGTGAACACTGCTATAGGCTACACAGTATCAGATTAATAAAAAGACTTACCTCTTCAAATGTTTATCAACACAAGGTCTGAAAGTTAGTATGTGTATCATCATAAATGCCAAGATAGAATAAATTTGAATTAGACTTCTCTCCTCCCTTCTCTCCCAGCATCAATCTATGTATTAATAGGCAGGGGGCATAATTAGTAAAATCAGCTTAAGGGATTTATAAGTTCGTAATTTTAATATTACAATATGTATACCAAATATCCAGTTCAACACTATATACTTAAGACTACACTCTTTTAGGCTAGATAAAGATGCTAATTAAGAGTTCTGTTGAATAGATCTGTTTCCTTTAAACACCTGGGCCAACATGAATTTTTTCTTCATATGCATGACAGGAAAAGAGAATATATTAATAGAAGAGCATGAGCAATGTGTTATTGTGGATACAATTGAATTAAAAAGAAATCTGACAGAAAACCAAAGCCAACTTTCTTCACTGAATGGAAAATCAGTTGTCGATACATACCAATGAATTGATACTGAAATTTCCTCCTGTTCCACACGAATGTTTGACTTTTCCTTTATTTTTTTTAATTTTTAAAATTAAAGAAATATATTGAACTAAAATATTCCTTTGTGACCTTTTATCTCCAAAGTTCTTAATCAATTTTCTTGATAGATTAATAGGTGTTTATATGACCCTAAATTATATTGCTCATATCCTGTTCTTTTCTTCACTTTGCTCTTTTAAATATCAAGTATTTCTAGATGAAAAATTACTATCACCAAATATTTGGCCATCCTCTAAGACAAACTTTATCCCTTAAGGCAAGATTAGTGGAATACAGATAACATAATTTCTGAAATTTTCATTGCATTCACTTCAGCAAAATTGTAAGATGACTTTTTCTAAAGTAAAGCACTCACATTTTTCTTCCTATCCTCAGTTTTGCATACTTTGTATTTCACATATTGCATATTTCAGTCCTCAGGATTTTAAATCAGGATGAGGGGTTTTTTTTGGTTGGTTTTGTGAATATTGGCAGAGTTGGCGTACTAGCATTTCCTTTGAAGAAAATCATGTGATTAGAAGATATAACAAGAATTGCAACTTCTACATCTGGAAATACTTCCACTTAGATCACTCTGGAAGATCCAGTCCCTCACTATAATTTATAAATTATTCTCTTTTATACATGTAGAAAATAATGTTCTAAAAATTTTGGAACTTTTTCCATCTGTTTCCTTCACACTGTTAAATAAGGTGTAAAACATCAAAGAAACATGTCCTGTTTGCTTTTTCATATCAACTAAAACTTCATTTTTGTGAAAATCACAGAACAAAATTTGCATGACATTTTTTTAACAGAATCTACATACAAACCTGTAGAACTCGTAATGATGCAAAATTTTAGTATCTTTAATTGATCACTTCTGGATGAAGCTATACACAGGAATATGTTAACAACAAGTACATTATTGCCTTTCTTCTTCAGTGGAATAACTCCATCTGTTTCATCATCAATTGAATACTGTGCAAGAAGGCAGAGTAATCACATAACTGTTGTAGGCCCTCATACCGTTCAAATATGACAGTTAAACAAGTTTAGTCATGGCAATGTGATTTTAATTCACAGTTCTCTTTCTCCTCCCCTTGTTTTTCCTTCTAACACAGATCATAACCATGATAATATTTGTTTACTAATCATTTCTTTATTCATGTAAATGTATATTCCTATTTAACATAGAGAAAAATACTTTTTAAAATGTAGCACAAGGAAGAATTCAAATATGGAAAGAACTTGAGTAGAAAGTGAGGGGAAAAAGAAGTACTTCTATGAATAGTTAATTAATTAATTGATTCATTTCCAGATAGGAAAGGAAGCATAATGAATATTTATGACTGTGGGCTTTGAATTAAACCTATTTTTCTCCTTCCCAGAGGAACAAAACTGTTTGAACCAATTTTGGTGATGTTTCCAAAAGGTTTTGGTTTTGAGTTTTTTGGGTTTTGTTTTGTTTTCTTTTTTTCTCCTGCCTTTCCATGTAATGTACATTTGGATTATCTCTTCAGATCATTTTTCTTGAAATTTTGCTGAAAGGAGAAAATAAACCCTAAACCTTGAAGTGACAAATAGAAAGATGAGACTATAAAGAAATAAAGCAAGTATTTTCTTTGAGTACCTCAAATTGTGTCTATTGGCAATCTTACAAAGGCTTGGATCTGAAATTAGCAGCCTTAAAAAACTATGTATGGATTTAGATGATAATTTGGGGTATTGGGATATTTCAATGTAGTCCCCGCTAGCAGGTAAGTGAGGAATTTGGACCATAAATAGTATTTTGTTTATACAATGGTGATTTGCATTAGGTAAACTATGGCGTATTAGCTGTATTGGGGAAAAATATCTCCACTCAGAGTAAAATCATGTCTGTTTGAGGTTTGGGGTTCTTTTTAATTTTTGCTTTTATTTTAGCATGGTGAGCAGTAATTAATTGGCAATACATTTTATTATAAGGGAAATATTTGGCATAATATTTACAAATGAAATTGATAATTATTTAGAATGTAAAAGCACTTTTAAAAATCTGTTGTTCCCTTATAATGTCTGTGGTGTTGATTTTCAATGCTTGAATTTGTATGTCCTCTGAAAGCAAAAAAAAAGATAAATGAGTATATATTTCATGCTTTAAGTTTCTCCTATCAAGAAAAGCAAAATATTGGATCCTTTCTTGGATAATAGTATCAAAGAAAGTGATCCTTAGAAATACTTCAGTGATTGGCATTAGAAAGGCTTTGATACATACTATTTATAAAAAAAACCCCGAACTATTATGCTTCACTTAGTTCTTTTGATCTCCTTGAAAGATATTGCACATAGTTCCTCATGTAGAAAATGTGCATGGAGTCTTATAATAAACAGGAACAATTCCCTTTGCACATTGTGGAGTGTTTCACATTCAGTCACTAGGATTTGTGTTGGAGGTTGAGAGACTGAAATATGATGATAACTTTGCAGTTAGGAAAGAAAGTAAACTGCTGGTTAAGTTATATTGGCTTGAACTTCATATCTTCTGGCTCTGCATGTGCCTAGTTATAGCAAGTATGGTAATAAATAATTAAAGATTGAAAAGTACAATGGCAGAGTACAGTACCTTATCTATGGTTGTTAATGCATGTTGGTTTCTTTGTTATAAGATAATTAAGCAACATTTGTAAATTCAAAAATATCTCTCAAAATTCGCCTTGACCATTGATCACAAATAGGAGGGTAGACTTAATGGACTGACTAGTTTTGCTTGTTTGTTTTAAATATCTTTCATCTGTACATGCGTGATCAAAGAAGAAGTGGCACAGAAAATTTTCTTCCGTGGCACTACAAAATGTCAGCAGCTTTCCTCATATTCTTTTATTGTGTTGACAGATTTATAGATATTTTCTAATTACTCAAATAATTACTCTATGTTTTCCATAGAAAGTGGTATTAGTATTTGAAGAGCTGGTGAACAGTTAGCTGTGCAGAAGAAAGCTGTCTTACAAAGAGTAAAAATACTGTTTTGAATTCAGCAAATTCCCAAATGCCTTTTCTTTCAAAGACTATAGAAAACAGAGGACATCAATACTTAAAACGAGAGAAACAATATAAGACAGATGAGGTATTACTTAGGATGATTGTCTGAAAATAAATAAACAAACAAACTATGCTGTATGAATGCAAGATGGAAGTACACAGGGCTTATGAAAAACTGCTAAATATATAAACGTGTTCACAAAGAATTTTCTCAGAAAGTGCTAGAGAATTTCATCAAAATTGTAAGCAATTGTAAGTAAGTATTTGGGAAAAGCTATACCAAGCATTTTGCTTAGGCTATGTTTTGGTTTTGCTTTAATAACCCAACTGGTGCTGACTTCGTGAGATATATCCTCGAGAGATTTTCCACTGCAGATGTTTGAGATTACTGGGATGGATTGTGATTTACTGTATGCCAAGTGGGGCCTCACAAGTGCTGCTGTATTCTCACAGAGGCTAAATGGTATTCAGTATGGTATGCTGTCTAAAATATTCTCTGTTGTGGAAAAAAACAATGCAAATGATAAAGGAGCACCTCACACTTGCTGTGTCCAGTCTACTTTGTTAAGCAGGCCTCAAATGATGGAGACAGCAGTTTCGGAGTGAAGTCTCTGATGCAGGATAACAATGTATTGTTATGACTTCAATTTTTTTAACACATTTTTTGATCCTATTGAAGAAAAATGTCAGTTGAAGACATAGAAAAAAAAATTAAGCTATTAATTCTATAATTTTAACTTATCGTGNGCTAGCACAGCTGTCACAACTTGAACCTGAATGTCTTTTGCCTGATTCAAGTGATTCACTTGTGTATTATTTTTTAAAATTTCTATCTGACAGTGTTGACATATCATGTCCTTTGAGTTTCTCTCTCTTATTCAGAAATCAAGGCAAAATGTTCACTTCATAAATTATTAATAGGTGCAAGTATTGTCTCTGACCTTACTTGATCAAAGTGGTTAGTGTCAAAGTTTAATTGTATTTATATGTCTTGGTGACATCTCTAAATCTTTTGTGGAGTCAATAAATTATCAGCATCACAAGGAAGTCTCAGGCAGCCATAATATAAAGTAGGAAAATTCTGTAAATTGATACTTGAGACTTAAATGAAAATTTATTTTATTTAATCTTAGTATTTTCCTACAAGTCTTAATATAGATCAAAAATCAAAGCCTGAATAGTTCTATGAGGCATGAAAAAATTGGGGTGTTTTTATCATTGGATTAGAAAAAGAGTCTACCTTAATTTGAATAGATACTGGGATAATCTTGAGATACCAAAGATTGTTTTCTTCTCTGGACTTATTTGCAAGACTGTTGCACACCTTGTGGTTTACAGTCATAAATCTGTTCCCGGCCCTTGTACTG
Organism: Calyptomena viridis; assembly: GCA_013390005.1. Lineage (NCBI taxonomy): Eukaryota > Metazoa > Chordata > Aves > Passeriformes > Eurylaimidae > Calyptomena > Calyptomena viridis. Next base: position 48,214 of record WEIV01005231.1, read on the forward strand.
AGAAGTCATGCTGACATTTAACAGTTTTTAAGAGTTCTTTCTCTTCAGTTTCCATCTTTAGGTAGTTGTTCCCTTATCTAGTCACAGAATCAGAGAATATGATATGTTGGAAGGGACCCACAAAGATCATCGAGTCCAACTCCTGCTCTGTGCAAGAGCAAGCCCAAGAGATATACCATGTACTTTACAGTACCATCCAAACGCTTCTTGAACTCCATCAGCCTTGGTGCTGTGACCGCTTCCCTGTGGAGCATGTTCCAGCACCCAGCCACTCTTTGGGTGAAGAACCTAAACATCCTCTGACACAAATTCAGGCCATTCTCTCAGGTCCTGTCACCAGTTACCACACAGAAGAGATCAGTGTCTGCCCCCCTTCTTCCCCTCACAAGGAAGTTGTAGACTGCAATGGCATCTCCCATCAGTATTATTAGTATTGTACTCTCCCTTCTAATACCTTTCTGGATCTGTGATCAACTATGCCAGTTGCCCTCAGTCAGTGGTGGTTAGTTGTTGCTATTAGGGTCCCAAAGCCTTTGTTGGGAAGATTGGTGATAGAGTTCCTTTTTATTCAATATGTTTTGGTTTATTTTTATATCTTTCTTTTTCTAGGTTCCTGCCTTTTGTCTGCTCCCAGCTGAGTGTGAGCATGGCCCACTGCACAGCCTTCCTGGTCTCAAATCTCTCCCTAGGGGCTAAGGTAGGGGAGACAATAGGCACTTGCCACCAAGACAGGAGCTGAAACCACGCCAGCTTTGAGACTAGAAGTCTCAGCTTAGGGCAGAGCCTGCGGCCCTTTAGTAGGAAGGGCACAAAGTCATATTCCCTGCACTACAGCACTACAAGTGGAATTGCTTTCATGGGAACAAAGTTCTGATATGCTTCAGAAAGATTGCTAGTGAGTCTAGACTGCTCAGTCAGGAAGAATAATATTTCCTTACAAGAAGAATCTTTCGTGACAGTCTGCTCATGGCTGAAGAATGACAAGAAATTACTCTGGCAAGCAGTTTCTCTTCTGGCCATCTCTTCAGCCTGAACTGTGCCTCTTTTGGGTCACTGACAATAATTTCTGACCTGACGAAACCAGTCAGGGAAGGATTCCAGTATCAGCTTTTCAGATGGAGGTACAAATACTTACATCAGCAAACAGTTCATCACATCAGTTTTTCTGGCTTGCAAACAGCTGTGCAACCAGATCATCTCTACAGTCATCAGAATGTGACTGGCAGTGTCAGCTTCTCTTTCTCTAGAACACACTTGTGATCTGTGTGAATCTCCACTTCATAACTATAGACATCATTTAGAATTTTGACAGCAAGCACTTGTCTTGTGCATAGCTTCATTCAGTTGATGTCAAGGTTCTTGAATAGTAAATTATAAGCACTTCATTCCCATCTGGTTATATCAACCAGGGATTTATTCCAATGCCATAGACTGGAATATCACAAATGATAATCAACATTGTCTGTTTGTCATAGCAGATGAGTGGAAGTGTATGTCAGTCACTTGCTCACATTTTTGAAATGCACTTTCTCCCAGAAAGTCCATCCCCAAGGATCTGTCTTGCCAAAGAAGCAAAGTAGAGGTTTGGTGATCATTAATTTTCATGGCAGGGAGATGTACTGGAATTTCAAAGAATATCTAGAGATCTTGCTTACGTTGTTACTGAGAGAATTTAAAAATTGCCTTCATGTTGTCCTGGTAAACATATATGTATCTATTTAGCCTTTTTCCTATAATTGTAGCTCCTAAGAAGGTGATAATCCCTTAGTACATCCTCTCTTTAACAGTTAGTGGGGCTCTCCGTGGGATGCAGGGGGACAATCTGCAACACCATGGTCTTCTCCATAGGCTGCTCTGGTGCCTGAAGCACCTCCTCTCAGTCCTTCTTCACTGATCTGGACTGTTTCACATTTTACTTACTCTACTCCTTTACAGCACCACTGGAGTGTTTCTCACCCTTTCTTAAACATGTTATCACAGAGGTGCCACCAGCATCACTGTAGGTCTCAGCTGTGGCTAGTGGTGGACTCATTTTGGAGCTGACAGGAACTGACTCTGTCTGACATGGAGGAGGCCCCTGGTGTGTTCTCAAGGAAGCCATCTGTGCATCCCCTACCACTACAAAACCTTGCCACATAAACCCAATCCACATCTAGCTGTGCTTTTGTGAATTTTTTGTTCTTGTTCAGCAGCTGTGACAAGGTTTCACACATTACCTTCTGCACCTGGATGAAGCTCAATGATCTCTGCTGTTTATCCTGAAACTTCAGCAGATGGTTGCCATTCTTGTGACCAGAAATTGCAGTTTTTGTTGTGTAACAGAATTCATAGTGCTGAAATTCCTCAAAGTAATGAAATTTCCTGCACTCACTGACCATGTGAACAATCACACATAGGTAGGACAACCTGGTTTTCTCTGGCAGCTACTAATTAAATAGAGTCAGAGAGGAAGACATGATATCAACATTTTCTCCATCAAAAAGAAACAACCTCCTCTGAGCAATTCATATGGCACAAAATGAGTGCAGTAACTGTGTGTCCTTGAGCAAATACAGCATGCGCTTTCACTGGACTTAAAGCAGGGACTGATGTTCTACTGCGAGAGAAGTACAAAAAGAGAGTTACGGGCATGCACTGCAAAACTGATGGCTTTCCTCCTCTCTTACATATCTTATCAATATACAACTCACTTACTTGTAGTTACTGCTCTAAAAAATAGTGTCTTCCAACACCATGTTTACCTGGTAAAGGAAATTTCAATTGCTAAAACACCACATCTAGAATATAAAATTTTTAGCTCTTTGTTGATTTGGGTTTTTTTTTCTGCCAGTCATATGACAACTGTTCTCCTTGTTTAACAAAGGAGTTTTTTTCAACTAGTCTGTTCAAAAAGTGGAAGGATTTGGTGAAGAGATTTCAGAAATTCTGTACATCATTACCTCTTAACGAAGAGATTTTGGCCGATTCTCTTAGACTTACGCCTGATGGATTGTACAAACATTTGAAACGGAACCAAGTAGACATTTTTTTACTCACATAACCATGGATACTGGTTTCATGTACTAGAAATGCCTACTATACGGTGGGTTTAAAACATGCTTCAGTATTTCAGATGCCTTTTCATCATAAATATTTTTCTTCAAGCAACAGAATTGTGATTTTTTCAATCTGAAAGTTGATATTTCAGAATGTTTTCATTCTTTTAAAGAAACAGTTTGAGAAAGTAGATATGCAGAGCACATAAGACTAAAACCTATTAAACCAATATAAATATAAATCTGAATTTTGAAATGTAATTTAATGGCACAGATGTCTAGAGTATTCACAGCACCATACTAAGTGAATATTTCTTCCATAGTTCATATTATGTATGTTTCAGCAATGCTAAAAGCATTTTTGTATATTCTATGAGCAATCAAAAACTGCAGTCAATGCACTTATAAATGCTAAAGTGAATAACCTGCATACACTTCTCTATGAGCTAAAGAAAAAGTAAATACAAGCCATTTAGTGCCAGAAAAACTTGATGTGACCTCAAAATCTAAAAAGTGTTATATAGCTACCTTTTAAAAGTGCATAGTTTTTATAGAATATGAGTTCAATGTTTGATATCTGTTTCTCCAGAAATACTAGATGAGCAGCTCAGAATAGAATGGCAGTAATCCTTCTAGTATCACAAGGATAAAATAAAGCTAGTCTTGAGAACACTTTTTTCCCAATTATGTTTTATTTACATAAAACTCATTCCAACAGATAAACATAGTTTGGCAGTTGCTTACATACCCTAAACACTGCTCTTCCCAATCTTTCCTCATACCAAGGCCCACACCTGCAATGAGTAAAAATGCTTGCAACTACCATATTTTTATATAAATTGAATTTATTATCTTAAAAATAACCTAAAATAACATATTCTATTGCTTTCCTAAGCATTTGTTATCTTTAAGTACACTTTAGAAATATTTCTACAAGTTTGTGCTCAGGCAATTAGATAGGGATAGGAAAGGAAAATTAACACTAGAATGGTACTTTTCATTTGGCTTAAAGTACAATGAGATGTCTAAAGTACAATGAGATGTCAATATTACTAAAAACACACAGTGCCTGATCTTAGACATCATTACGTGAAGACGTGTTTGCCCAGACCTGTGTTCATCCTGAACCTGAATATGTACAATTTTATGTCTCCATTTTATGCTGCATGTTGATGAAGCAATATTTAATTTCAGTTCTGTCTCTAACTGCATTAAGTACTTCATGTTCGAATTCAGAGACTGAACTTCAACTCTCACTTCAAATAGAGGGAAGGTTTACCAGCTACAGAAAGAGCTATTTTTCTTTAGTGTATATAAATGCCATAAGAACAGTGAATAAAGTTGGCATAATTACAAAAAAGGTAGATTCAAGATGAGAAAGCAGAAAAAAATTGAGAGAAGGATGGAAGAGAGGGAGGCAGGCAGGCAGGCGGGAAGGAAGGAAGGAATGAAGGAAGGAAAAAAAACGTGCAGTGTGCTTACTAATTACTAGCAAGAAAAACATGTAATGAAAAGTGCATGAAAAGGTTATTAGAAAAAAATTCTCTACCATAAATTCTTTTCAAAATTGAATCTATTATTATATTAACAATGTTTGGGCAAATGTATGTTCTAAGGTATGTTTTGTAAGTCTGGTATGTAAGAAAGAAGAAAGCACAACAATGAAGGGAAAGTAGAACTGATTAAAATAACTTGTTAGTTCTGCTGTTTGACAACTGGTAATTTAGAGAAAAAAATCATTCCCACTTGAATAACAGACAAATGAATTTAAAAAAGTATTTTAAGCTCTTTAAAACATTTGGTTTCATGAAGCTATAGAACTCCTTCAATTTAAAGCAAATTAATTTTTTCTTTTGAAAATGTTATATATAACCATATATATGCTTTGCTATTTCATAATTACAATACACAAAATTAGTATATTAAAGATTCTGGTGTGGCTGAGTCTATATATATTTTGACAATATTGGAGAAACTTTCACCTATCAAGTCCAGTAAATCCATAAATTTGCATTCCTCCCCACACACTAACAAGCATGCATGAAATAGGGAGAGGAAGAGAACTGCAGAGAAACTGCTGGTGAGTGACATACAATGGTATTTATTCAGTCAAAAAGAAGTGAACTGTTTGGTGAAGGCAGCTACATCAAAGCAGGCTCAAAGACAAGAGCTGTGGTCTGTTTGCAGGAAACAGCACAATTCCCATTTTGGTGGAGACAGAAGATTCCTGTCTGCAATTACATGTACTCCTGAGCTCCAAACCATGTCTCCCACTACCTTCATTTCTGTATAATGCAATGTTGTCACACCTTTCTATTCCAGACAAGCTTTTTTCAAATGCACTCACTTAGAGGCAGACAGAAATGGAAGTCTGTTTAGCAATAACAGTTAGCTGAGCTATTCTGCTCCCTAAATTTCTGCTCATGTCTCTTGACACTCTGGCAGATGCCTTTTTAATTGCCATTTAGTAACAATGGCATTCAGTCAGAGTTTTATAATTGTCAAAAGGCTTTTTTAGATTTTACAATACCTTGTCTTACCAACTAGTAATAGCTTTGTCAATCAGTAAAATTAGAGAACAAGTTAATTTACATTTCAGCAAATGTGTTAAGTCTTTTGCAAAAATATCTCTGTAACTCAACCTTAATTTTGTCCAAACTGTTCCACACTGGAATACCATCAGTCAGCAGATGCTGTAAAACTAGTTGACACATTGTTGAAATGCAAAAAAGGAAATACACACTCTGTGCCGTATGGGAGATGAAGTATGTATGGGCACAAAGGGAGCCTGCACAAATAATGTCAGTATTGAAGCCAGTACTAGACAAAAGCAGGTGATGCGAGGGGGAGAGAGCACAGAACTCAAAGTAAATAGGTGCCCACAGAGGATGCACATGCTAGAAATTATTTCTGTCACTGAATTCTAAATCACTTGTAGTTGGATTGGGTGTCTGTTTCTGTCTTACTGTCTATATCCAGCAGATGCCTAGATGGTAAGAAACTAAAATAAAATTGGAGGAAAAGGCAAGTATCCATACCTAAGCTAAAAAGATAAAAGTGTGTAAAAAGAGGCAAGAAAATAAGAAGATTTAGATGAGAAAAAGTGAGTCATTAAAATAAATGAAAACAATTATAAAAGGACAGTTACATGGTTAAGATGTCAAGTATAAATTTTAAATGAATGTTTAAAAGAAAAATAAATAAAGAGTTTTGTAATTCATTAAAAGCCCTGAAAAAAAAGGCTTTTAAAGAAGTCATGGAAATGATTAAAGGGCTCAATAGACTTATTTATTAGAAAAGATTAAAAGAATAAATACAAATAGTTTTTTGAAGTAATTAGGTTAGGGAAGACAGGAGTGTATAATAAACAACTACAAACATCTGGAGGTGGTAAACACTAACAAAAGACATGAATAATTTAGCCTGATATAGGAGAGTGTAATTAGAAGTAAAGGAATTAAAGTTAAAAAGGAAAAAAAATACACTGAGCAGAAGAGAAAATCACTTGTCTATGAGATGAAAAAAGATCGAAGTGTGAGAGTCTACATCCAATTCTACTTAAGGGTAAGTCTACTTACTCTTGTAAGTAGATAAAAGGATTGAAAAGTATAACAAAACTAAACAATAACAAAAATGTAAAAAAGAAAATTTCTAAAGGGCTGCATGAAACTTCCTGACTACAAAATTTTCATTCCATGGACATTGTTTACCTTCCAAAACCAATATATTTTTCAAAGTAACTGAAAAGATTCTTTCAAAGATAATTTTCTCAACTTCTCTGTAAGTCTTTATTAGTGCCTGTCATCTCATGAAACCTTTGTGGACTCTTTGGTTTGGAAAGTCTTCTCGGAGAGTGAAGAAAGCTTCCTGTACAATCACAGTGAACATCTTCAAGGCATGACAAGCCCAGAGAGCAAGAGTTAGGTTTATTCCCAAAATCACTGAAGAAGTAATGAGTAGGGGGAAGTTTGATAGGCTCAAAGCTTAACCTTCATTTTGCTTAGCTTTAAAAGTTAAGGCTTTATGAGGAGGCAGTGTTAGCATTTCAGACTAGGATTCTGACCAGATGTACTTCATAGGTCTTTCTGTGTCTCTTTTTCTCTCCCTGTCCATGTCCTATGAATTTCAGACAATCACAATCTCTGTTGTTTTCTTCCTTTACCTGTCTTCTTGCCTCTCCTCACAAATAATTTCCTTCAAGTTTCCCTTTTCTTTTCTTGCAAGTACACTACCTTCTCCTTCCTCCTTACCAGTATTCTCACAATAGTCCTAGCTCCAGCCTCCGTTCTCTGTTCATCTGCCTTAATGTCCCCACTGCTGTTGTTAGGCACAAATGACATGGTATATCTCAGTCCCATCCTATGATATAAAAATTGAAAGATAAATTTGGAAGGAAAATCATAGGTACAATTTTAAACAGCAATTTTCAAACTCCTTTTCTGATTTTCACAAGAATAAGGTATGTCCCGAGACATCTCCTAAGAGTTCATTTTTTTTCTAGTGAAAAAGAGAAAGGCAGGGTTATAAAGCGAATAACTTCATATTATCACGAGTTTCAACTGAAGCACAAATACAGTAGCTGTTATTAGAGAACAGTCATACCCTGGCAATGGGGCTGAGGTCTAATCTGGCTTTCTGTCTTCAGCTTCTGTTCCCAAGATGTTGGATCTAATGGCAAAGGCAGCAAAATATATTCCTACTCTGTGTTACGGTTCCCCAATGCTCTCCATCAATCCTGATTTGCCTTTTCCTAACTAATGGAGGTTATTATACTGTCTATCACTATTCAAACTTGCATTTATATTTTAGAGGCATCCTAATTTGTAGTGCTTTTAAAAACTTAGTGTGCACATTTAATGCTTATCTTCCTAATGAGAGATTTAAGGTATAAACCAAAACCAAATATACAAAAGGAAAATTAATTAAGCTTACTTTTCCTCTCCCTGGGTACAGAGGGTTTTTTCCTACCTATTTTCCAGGTATACTGTAATACCTATGGCAGATAATATCAGAATTATGCATGGTAATATTTAAAGACATTCCATGCATTGTTAGGATTGATTTATTATTTTTATCCAATAAATTTTGAAATTATTATTAAAATAAAGAACATCTTCCAGATTCTCTCACTAGCTTGACTGTTAAAAAAGCAACACTGGACTTGATATGCTACATAAAAAAACCAGACTGGCTTATGAAAGTACCCTAAAAGATTCTGTCTGTTCCCTTAGTTTGAGAAACTGGAAAACTGCTCATTTTGCGAGGAGAATGCCTCTCAGAGTTATTACACATAGAGTCTCTCAAATTTGTTTCAAGTACTATAGCTGTACAATTCCTTTCTTGAAACTCTTGAGTACTGTAGCTTTAGAAGATCCTTGCCCTAAGTTTCACTGAAATCTGCCAAGGAAAAAAAACCCTGTAAAAATACTCCCTGAAGTTCTTTGCGGTTTTGTACCCAAATTGTACCCAAAGTGTGCAATTCAGAGGATCACATTATTTTTTCCATTTGTCTTATGTCGCGGTCCTTTGGTCCTCACACGGGTCACCAGTTGTGGCTGGACGGTCGGCGATGGAAGAGACGGGGCAGATTGCTTGCATGCAATAAGCCGATTTTATTGATACAGAGTGCAGTATTTATACCTTTTTTGCAGTTACTAAAAATAGACCCTTATATAACGGTGTGTTTCTCAATACTATTGCAAAACTAGAAGCTAGCACTGACCAGCACAGATACATACCATGCGTGCCTATCCTCTATGCTGTCTTACTTGCAGATGGGCTGCACTGCCTGCCACGGTTTGCGGCCTAGCAGAGTTACTGCCTTCACTCCTGACATGAGTTCAGTAGTGCTCTCAGACACGAGTTCAGTAGTGCTCTCACTTCTGCTTTCTAGCTGTATATCCACAGTCTTATATTAAAAATCAAAATTAAAACTAATATCATGACTTTCCTGATTCAAATGCCATTACTCAGTTATTACTCTAAAGATCCTACACATGAAGCACAGAAATGCTTACCCATAGTCCAAGAAAAGTGTGCTCATGTTTTATTTTGAGGCAGTCACTGTTCTTGTAGATTTATACTAAAATGTGTATATGTGTAAGAGTTTTTGCAAGTGATTTTCAATACAATGAATATAATTTTTAAAAATTGCATTTTCTTTTTTAATCGTTTCTTCATTGATGAGAAACTATGAACAGAAACAACACTAAAAATCTCCCTAACCAAAAAACCATCAGATTCTCTTGAAGAATTTAATAATTGTTTTCCTTTCAATTTCCCAATTTGTCAATTTCTGGTGGCTCAAGCAACCCTTTTTTCATCTTGCTCTTGGTCAGATGACTAATAGATAACTCAAAATGTGTGTTAGAATGGAAATCATTTTGCAAGTTGTGGGTTATTTATAGAATTTGAATTTCTCAAGTTGCTCAGTACAGGTCCATTTGGGAACATTATGTTGTTTTTAGTGATAGCTTAAAATCAAACTATAAGGTGTGATGACAAGTCTCACATTTGTTAAAATTCTATTTACTTGCTAAGAAGTGTCTGTATATCCTCTTCTCACTGGACACGTTAGTAGATCACAGGTCATGTGATGAAGGAAATAATATTACTGTGAAGTGCCACACACCTGCTTGCTTAGATTTGACACTTTAAACATAGCGAACAGTGAATAGTTGTCAACATCAGTCAGTCAACCTGGACCTGAATAACACTTGTAATCCTATAAGAATAGTCTGGTTGTATTACAATGAAGCATTAGACTAAATCTGCAAATAAAGCAAGCAGGAAATTGCAGCAAAGTGGTATGAAGGAAGCAGAAATTGTGTATTTAAAACCACATAACAAATTTCTTTTTTTTTGTTTGTTTCTATTGTGAATGCACTTATTCACTGGATTCTTACATCTTCCTTTTCATCGGCTGTTTTACATCTCCATGCCATCAAGTGTAACAGCTAAATGTATGCTGTATAACTGAATCTATGCACTGCATTATCACACAGTTCCATATCATTCTATCTCCATAAGCCAGGACACAAAGAGAGTGCTAATAAAAGTGCGTCTTCACTGAACCACAAGATTCATCTCTGGATTGGTACATTTTAGACATTTATGTTTCTGTTGGTATGACTCTGGTTTGTTCAGGGTCACACCCACTTGAGTCCTATGAATCAAAGCACATTCTGGGGACACAGATTATATCTTAAAAGCCTCTTCACCATCTGAAAGATTTTTCCAGCTTTGGACTAATCCCCCACAAGTCTCATCTGGTGCAGGCAACACATGTAATTAGAAAAACAGAAAACATTCTCACCACCCTAATTTTCAGATGTTGCACTGACCTCTTTGAAAGACTTTTTAAATTTTTTATGCCTGATAAATATAAGAGTAGTTGCAAAATCCGAAGGACAGAATGTCAGTTTAAAGCTGCTTTTAGTTAAATGCCTCTTAGGTCTCCTGTCAAGCACTTCTTAGTGGGACCAGCAGATAGCAGGAGCTACATATTGCTGCTCTCTCCCTTTTAATATTTTTGAGATGGTAGCAGTAAGACTAGAACATGTCAGAATCTATTTATGAGTAGCTGCCACTACCTGACCTTTTTTATCCAGAGTGCTTTCTAATAAGTAAAGAATTAGCACTCAAATAGTAGCAGTTTGTAATTTCCTGGCTTAACTGTGATATGAGTATTACCCTTTTGAACTCTATCATTACCCTCTTACTCATCTGAAAATTATACATAAAATTAAAATCAGTAACTGAGAATATAATTTGTTCCATTCAAGCCATAGGGAAAAAAAATCTGGTGAAAGAGCTTCAGTTTTCAAACAGGAAATTTCAAGAACATGTGGCACTCAGGTAAGTCTAGATCCGTTTAAATAATATCTTTGGCAGTCCAAAGCCAGAGACAAAAAATTATGCCAAATGATACATGTTTGAAAATACTGCTTTCCATGTTGTTACAAATTTAATCTGAAATGACAGAGAAGATACAAAGCTTTATGTTTTTGTGTGATATATGTGTTTTATTAGACATCATGTCTCATCCCACTGTTAATAAGATTTTAAATTTAAGCAAGCTAATATAAAAATCGTCATTGCTTTGTTTTGTTTTTTCTTAACCTTAAATATCTAGTATAATCTTTAAAAGAGTCTTCTATTTTTCCTCCCATAAAAAGATTCAACACCTTTTGTTTCTCTCCTGTTATTCAGAGAATTGGACAAAAGTACATCTGAGAGGCATCTGAAGAATTCACTGAAGAATTCAGGTTGTCCAGACTTTGGCCAAAAATCAGGAACAAAACCAATAATATTATGATAGGGAATCTGTGCTTTCTAAACATACTATCGTATGTAGTGTTGCTGTGTAGCAGCTCAGTTTTCAGGTACATTTTGAGAGTTTGGAACCTCCAGAATCATGGTGACTTTCATGGACTGACTCATTTATATTGAGACTTCTCTTAAAACATGCCTTAAATCATAAAACTTTTTCTTATTACTGTAAGGAATAGTTCTCATTCTTCTGTATTCTGATATTCAAGAATCTTCATAGATAGATACATAGACAGAAAGTGATATATATAGATATATATATACACACACACACACTTTTGTGGTGGGTTGACCTTTGGCTAGTCTTCAGGCGCCCAGCCTCTCTATTACTACCCCTTCACAACAGGACTAGAAGAAAAAATATGACAAAAAACTCATGTGTTAAGATAACAACAGGGAGATCACTCAGCAATTACCTCTCAGGCAAAACCAAATCAAATTAGGAAAACTAACGGAACTTATTTCTAATTAAATAAGATAGGATAATAACAAATAAGGAAAAAATCTAAAATCTTCTCTGCACTCCTCCCTTCCTCACCAAGCTCAGCTTCATTCCTGACTTTTCTACTTCCTCTCCCCTGAGTGGCACAAGTAGAACGGGAAGAGAATCAAGGTTAAGGTTAGTTCATGGTGCTTTATCTCTGCTACTCCTCCCTCTTCACACTCTTCATCCACTCCAATATAGGGTCCTTCTACAGGATACTGTCCTTCATGATCTTCTCTGAGTCCTTCCCACAGGTTGTGTTTCTTCAAGAACTGCACGAGTATGGGTCCTTTCCATGGGAATGGAAATACCTGCAGAAATGTACTGCTCTCATGTGGATTCCCTGCAGAAAACCAACTCCTTTGTGGATTCCTCTCCACAGGCCACAGTTCCCTCCAGGAGCCTGCTTCAGCACAAGATCTCCATGGACTGCAGCTGGTTTCACATATTTCCATCTGTTGCACCAGTGGATGCTGCAGGACGTCACCTCCAGACTGCAGTGTGGACTAATGTGCTCCAGAGTGGTCCTCTATAGGCTGTAGATGCACAGTCTATATTACCATGGTCTTCTCCATAAGCTGCAAGGGAATCTCTGCTCCAGCACCTGAAGCATCTGTTCCCACTCCTTCACTGACCTTGGTGTATGTAGAGCTGTTTCTCTCACATATTTTCACTCCTCTCAGTTGGTGTTGCACACTGTGTGACATCAAAAGACATCACATTCTATCTGGGAACAGTTTCTGGTGTCTTCTCAT
>WEIV01005231.1:71809-103225 GCA_013390005.1 Calyptomena viridis
ATTTCATGAGGAGAATATATTTCATGAAGAGAATTTAACATTGCTGAGATCCTATATATTGTAAACCAGATTTAGAATGACTAATGCTTTTTAAATGTTCTTTTAAATATTGTCTGAGATACCAGATTCCATGATTCCATGATCCTAAGTCTCAAAGAATAAGAAGTTGTTGTTGCTGAATGAACATACTGAATGTTTTTTGCAACTTCGACTTTGTTGCAATATATATTCCTAAATTTAACAGATATATTCATATTTATTTTGTGGTGTTTTTCTCTTGAATGTATTCTATATCTGCATTTTTTGTCATTCTCTGGATGTTTTCGTGATATATTGGGCAGGTACTAATGCAACTATTGTGAATTATAAACATTTTCTTTGCATCCTAGAATCAATATTTGTCTAAGCTATATTCATTGATCTGTTACTCAGCAGTTCTAGTGTCCTACTCTGAAGAGGACCCAAGGAGGTCTTTACATTAACTCAGTTCATACCTCAACTTTACTGTAATATGATCCAGAATTCTAAAACATTTATTGCAACTATATCTAGGAGAAAGTTAGATGCTCCATATGAATATAAGAGAAATCTTGTTTCCTGATGGTGTGAACAAGAATGCTACATAAGCTTTTACCGTGGGTTTACGTGCAGCTGTGAAATTCCTAAGTCCTAAAAAGTTTTCTATTTTATCTTTGGATTTCACCAGTCTCTTTTCCAACCGAATTTTTTATTTCACCTGTTTACATTGCAGTCACGGTAGATCCTCTTATCTATATGTAATTACATCCCTATAGTCCATGTTTTTTCAGGTATTTTTGTGACATTATTCTTATTTAAACTCTCAACACCGTTAAGCTGTAGAAATACTCCATTATATTAAAAATCAAATGAAATACCATATTACTAAAGAAAATTTCTTGATTAAAAATGGGAATTGGAGTTGCCAACCTGTTTAAAATTTGTTGGTTTTGAACAAGACCCTAAACCAGGTTAGTGCTTCCCAATTATATCACCTTTTAGTGTAAAACAAGCTCTTTGAGAAATACAATCTACTTTTCAGTCATGTTACAACACAGAGTCTTCTATAGTTACAGTTTATAATGATTTATTAATGAAGTCAGGTTCAGCTTACTCAAGCATTTTATTTTGCTTGATCTGAATGCTATCTTTGACACTGTAGATTATAACATTCTGCTTGATGATGTATGAAATTATGTAGGATAATCTGACACTGTTTTGAGTTGGTGTCATTTTTATTTATCAGACACTTGTCCATCTGCCTCATTACATATTAGCTTTTTTCTGTACTACCTTGTCAGTTCCTTTAATTTTTACACAAATTCATTTTTACTCAGTACGCAGTATAATATTTCCTTTGGTAACACCTTTCATCATTCAGACATTTCTTCCTTCATGTAAGGTAATCAAAGAGATGAGATAGTGACTTTGTACAGCTGTATAGAAAACCACCTGGAAGAAACGTATTTGTAGTTTGAAAAAACAGATAAATGTATATGCATATATTGAGGCAGTGGTAGAAATGTTTTTCTTCCTTAGATGAAGTTATTCAGGACAATATTATGAATCTAGAATATGTCACATCTGCAAGAGACTTTATCGAGGAAAATTATGGATTTTTCACAATTCTAAACCTATATGTACATGATTCTTCTGAATAATTTGCATTACAAATAAAATATTGATAAACAAGGTAAACTTAATTGCTGCAGAAATGCACATGGGACAGTATAGAGCAATCAAGTTTCATTTACGGTATTGCAGTGTTTATTTATTTATTTATTTATTCACAGAAAAACCTGCATACATGCCTTTAATTTGGTTCACATCAAATATTTACACTGATTTTAATTTAAAAATTGAATTGATACATATGTAACCTAAAGGTAACACACAATCTTTCACTGTTCCTCTTGAACAGCAAAATGTTTAGGGCACACTAAAAATTTCACATGGCAGTCCTTTGAAACTAATTTGTGAAACTAATATATGCTAATAGGAAAAAATGCTACTGTACTCAAGGCTTGAGCTGTCACCTAGGAAATGCATTTGCTTTCTTCATGTTTCTGAATTGAGATAGACCACTCAAAAGAACATTAGGCTGAGCCAAGATGTGTATGATAACCAAGACAACTCCAAGATGCTCTGTCACTATGATACCTTGGGTCTACCCTAGAAATTTTGCCTGGCTCAACTTTGACACCTATAGACATTTTGGAATTTTTAGTGATACTGGTTAGACCACCAAAGAGCCTAAATGAGACATAGCAACTCTGAACAAAAAAAAAATGTCCTTTTGTCAGGCACCTTATTTTCTGTGGGAACCTGGTATATCCTACATCCAAAGAAACATATTTTTATCAGTAAAAACTGCATTTGCTTTTAGAGCTTTTGCTGAGATAAATCCCTCTCTACTTTAAACTAGCCCTTAGCAGTATAAAGCAATTAAAGATAATCCTGGCATGCCTTGAAAAAGGATAGTGTTTTCTGCAGCTCTTTTATTCATGATTTTCAGGTGCGTGCTTTTCTCTACTGCTCCTGCAGATTGTGTAATATAGATTGCATACTGATAATGCAGGTTGTTATCTGTAGGTGTTACTAAATAATGAATAGTCCACTGTAACAGCTTTTCTTACAAATAACTAGCAAAAGCCATCTTCAGTCTGCTTTTTTGAACAAAATAATTAATAAAATTTCTAAAATAGAAGCCTACCTCTAGGCTTTTAAATCCATTCCTGGGCACCTAAGGGTGCTTTTCAAGTTCTGTTCATTTCAAATTTTAAATTATATTTAGTCCATAATGGCCATAATTTTTTTAGGTTACACTGTGCCTGGAAAAGCACGAACTCTTATCTTGAAGCTACAAGGACCCTTACTCAATATTTCAGTCCCTACAGAAACAAATCTAGACACAACATTCTCTAAGTATTCCTGTTTACATATCCATATGTGAGAGGCAGCCAAAATCTAGATTTTGCTCTCTCCTGAGTGTGTCTCCATCACATTGTAATAATATTTATGTCTGATCACATCTTCCTCTGGGAATTAATATGAAAAACCTTTGCAATGTTCTGGGTTGCTGAAGTTTCTGGGTTTCTTCTTAGCTTTAGTTTGCTTTAGCAGTTTCAGCAGAACTCCCTTTCTATTCCTGGCATCACCATGTAAGAGAAATCTTAAAACGGGGGAAACACAATGTGTTCAGTTACAATATTTTTTCCCCTAACTACAGTCCACTGCCCTGTCCTTTGTTCCATCAGTGTGACTCACAGGGTTTCTCTCAGCAAAGACTAATTGCTGGAAAAGCTGTTCTGCTCTGTCCTTCATATTAAACTATGTTGTAAATTTTTGTAGTCCTTGGTGTTTAATTGATCCATATCTAACAGATGATTTTCCTTACAGAATTCCTTACAGAAATGCTTGCATTGACTTAAATATTGTGAAGAATTCTGGATGAGTGAGAGGGACAAAATCTAAATGAAAGTTTTCACAATTGGAAATTGAAGTTTAGAATTTCTTGAAGCTCTAATTTACTATCAGATGGAGCCATTAAGTATGCCAATGATTATGGCATCACTGTTTTGATTTGTCTTTCTTTCCATAACAATGATTCTGGGAAGATATCCATAGGAACATAAAGAAGGACATAATATCCTTTTTTTTCTTTTTTGTTGTCACAGTCTTGCCTCCGTCTACCAAGGGAATAATTTCAATACATCATTAGTTGTGTTAGAATTAATTTAAAAGTTCTTCTTGGGTGATTTTAAGGGATTTCAGCACACTTAATTTATTGGTTATTTTCTTTGCTATTCTCATCTGACTCATATAAAACACACGCCATATGAACAGCCCTTTCCACCACTGTTTTTGAAAGAAAGCATTGCAAATTATGCTCTTTTTTATTTTCTAAAAGAAACAGTTTTAACACAAACACAAGTATCTTGGTTACAGTCAACTTACACTGTACATATACTAAGAGGAAAGGAAATGAAATAACATAAAGTAACAACAAAGTGAAATATCAGAGAAAGAAACCAAAATGTCAGCATTTTCATTACATATTCTTATTTTTAGATGTTTTTTGCATGTAAATACTAAAACCTGGCATATGAAATATGATGTTTCAGGCTAGAAAATAATTTTATCTCATATATATATATATTGGAAAAAGATAATTTGTGGTATTTTGTTAATATTATATGGTTGAATGAAAGGTGGTATTACAGGTTGGAATCATTTCAAGAAGTTAGATAAATGATAGCATAAAAAGTATCTGTAAGAAGAATACCACATCTTTAAGATTCTTAAGGTTTTCTTAATAATTTCTGATTTACATATGTTTGGAACTCTGACATAGCTTTTTACACTTGTAAAACAAGTGTATGTTTTACATACAAGTGTATGTTTTACATAACATTGTATGTTAGCTTTTGTCTTGGTTTTAAGACAATTTTACTATTTAAATTTGAAATCTCCACAGAGATTGAGACTCTCTACGAAATAAAGAAAAAGGAACAGCAGCTCTTTTACTAAATATATATATATATATATAAAATAAGTATGAAAATATATATATGATAAAACACGGAACGCAAAGCAAAAACTATAGAACAACCGGCACTCACACTCAGAGAACATCTCTCCTGTTCAGGGCAGTTCTAATTCCAGCCAGCAGGAGGCACCAGCACAGCCCTGGGAGACAAAGGGGGAGCTGTGACCCAGTGAGGGGTCCCACAGCCACAACAGTGGCAGCCACAACAATGGCGGAGGCATCTGGGACCTTCTGCAGGAAGTGCAAGAGGAACTCTCTCACTGTTCCCCAAGGTGCAGTGGGGGGAAAGAAGCTCCTTCTCAGATGGCATCTGCCTGAGGGTCCAGGTCAGATTCTGGTGGTGATTGCAGTTTGCAGGGAAGCAATACAGGCTCACAGCACGGTGTAGGGGCAATGCACCAGTACATGCTGGCCCAGAGTTGAGAGTGAGCCAGGACCTCTTGGAAGCCTTGGTAAAGACTGCAGGAGATGGCAACCAGTCAGCAGAGCCCAGCATGGGACCATGTGGCAAAGAGGACATGCTCAAGAGATGTGCAGAGGGGAAGCAGGACACAGCTCAGCTCCACTGAGTCAGTCACACACTAGCAGCAGCCCAAACCCAAGTGAGAGAGAGGGTGGGGGAGGTTTCTCTCTTGCATGCTTTTTGTATTCCCCATTTTTATGTGATACTTTATGCCCCACCCAAGATTGGCCTGGCTGTACATTGTGGTGCTGCCTTCCCCCCTTCACCACCTTTCCCCCTGCCCCCCTCCCTGTGGGCGGCAGCCGCAACCACACAGAACCCCCAGCCTCATGGGCTGGGTCCCTGGGAGAGGGGAAGAAGGCGTGCAGCACTGAACCTAGAGATGCATGGAGTGATTGGGTGAGTGAAAAACTCCAACAAAATTTAAATCCAGGACAGTTTTAGACCGTGCTTATTGATCTTCACAGTCAAGTTGTCTTCATAGTTAATGAAGTATATATGTATGTATATAGTAGATAATACTTGACATTATGTTCTCACATTAATGACATTTTCTTTGCCAATAATCTTGTATTCAATGGCTGTGTGTCTGAAGGAACCCAGGATATTAAAAGACCTTCTGGTGTGTTATGAACAGAGCCATCATGTCTCACAACATGAGCATGAGACTCAGACACGTCATTTGGTTTGCACCTTCTCACAGTAACACTTCTGTACCATAAATTTTTACACCACAAAATCAGATCATTTGTCATACTTTGTGATACCACATGACAATCACAACTGCCTGCCTTCGCTGTGATCTGTCAAACCATTATGCCTGTCACATGAGGGTCAGAAGAAGGAGAAATACCTTTCTGCTATACTTCAGCTAGACACAAAAAGGAAGGAGGTTAATGCAGCAGATCTCAAAGGAACTCCACCACAAGGTAACATTACCATCTTCAGGCTTATGTTGTTACACTGGTTCATCACTTGAATGTGTTGAAGACAAATTTAGCAGCCACTGAAATGCATTGTAGTTCTATACAATCTCTGAAAGCAAAATGTTCGTGCAAGTACACTACAGGGCTTTGGACAGAGTTTCAAGTTTTTGTTGTTGACATGCCACAGAAGTTTCAATCCACTAATGCTTTGGCTGAAATATAAGCAAGGAATTCAGCTTTCCACAGAATATTTAAAGTGCAGATTAGTACATAATTGCTAGCATAGCTACACATTCATTGCTCCTGTTTCTTGGAGTATGGAAATCAGATATTTCTGCTCAACATGGCAGACAGCACTCACAGGGAAGCAGAATAAACAGAGAAAATTTCCTTCTGCCCACCAAAAGAAGCTATATAAGTAATCCTGAGATGACTGACTGTATTCCTGGTCTTATGCTTCAGCAGTAAATATCAGTAAACATCTCCTGCCTTTACCTTCCCTTTCCAGCTGTATACACAAATAACATCATTTTGTCTATGATAAATATTGCTCCCCTAGCGCCAAAGTTTTCATTTGAAAGGTCTGAAATATTCTTAACCTACTTGATAATCAAAATCATCTACTGTTTGCCATATATGAAAGTATCAGTCTCTTCAATTTTATTTTTCTGTTCCTTAATGTATACATATAGAAAGAACTAAAACAAACAAAAAAAATATATATAAAAAAGCAGACATAGCTTTAAAAACCCCCACACTTTTAAAGGACATCTGGAACACATTTCTCAGTGAATGACAAGCTGACATATATGCCTCATAAGACAGTACACTGAGTCACAAACTCTTTGCTGAATGAGTAGTTCCATGTTCCTGACCAGTCAAAAGGTTTAGGTGAATTCTAAATAATTCAAAACCCTATTAGTATGAGTGTTTAAACTACTGAGTTTGGTAACTCAGCAGTGAATTTTTCAGAAGCACTTAGGTGATTAAAAAGAACAAATACTATTGATACTCCAATAACCCAAACAATATTGTCAAAAGAATGCAGAAATGTTATGATATTTCCCAGTAAATGTCTAGAATATAGACAGACATTTTAAAGAATGAGAACTGGAATGCAAAGTGAGCTTCACAAATCTAGACAATTCCAGTATCTCTTCATTGTTATCAATGGTCCTTTCAAAGAAGGACATTTAAAACTTGAAAGTCACCAGGATGCCTAAGAAAAATATACATGTTTTTTTGCTTGCTTGTCTGCAAGAATGAATTTAAAAAAATCTGTAGTGCTTTTGTGAATTCTGCTCAGCAGTTTTGAAAATTCTACTTGCATACATGTAATTATTGACCTCTCCCTTAGGTACTGGTATTTTCTGAATGGTAGCCACCACAATAATTCTGTAAATAATCACCTGGTTAGTTTAAAAATTTTATATTTCCATTTATTATATGCTAGTTCAGTGCCTATCAGCATGAACGCTTATTGGGTATTATTATAATTTTTGTAATATAATAATAGAAATTCAATTAGTTAGTATTTCCTGCAAAATGAAATAAAATTGATTATGTAATCTTTGGCAAGTAAAGAAACGGGAAATTTTCTTACAAGTCCTAAGTACAATGAAATGTCCATCTCAAGTGATAGACTCAAGACCTTCACAAAGACATCTCCTCTGTCTCCTTCAGATAAGGAAACACATAGCATAAATAAATCTTCCTCACAGCATCACTCAAAGTTAATTATAACTTTAGTGGCATCAACAAAATTTGAGACTGAAACACCTGCATGCTTTCTGTTTGTGATGTATTAGCCATTTAGAAGACAAGTATGAGATAGATCAAAATTAAAGTTGGTTGTTTCTTCTAACCTGATTTCTCCTTTGCTTTTAGAATATCAAATTATTAAACAATTAACTCCTAAATCATTGTCATTGGGGTTTTTAAGCATTGATGTCCCATCTAAGATTAGATTCAATGATCTAAAAGACTCTCAGTCAAACCTTGATATCAAAATTTAGGGAGACTTCTAAAACAGAGAAGGAAATAGCTAAATTATGTTATCTTTCAATGAGATTCAAGTGCCCAGAAAACCAAGACAAAATTCTAAAATTTCCAATTAATTTCCATTATACAATTGCTTATACAATAAAAATGTATATAACAGACATCGAATGTTTAATAACTGACTTTTTTCAAATTGAAAGTATAAATAATATTTCCAGAGGACTTGAAGGAAATGACTGTTGATCTCTTTTGAACTGTTAATAGCTGTTAATTACTCAATGTCTTTATTATGTAATCAATTCCCACCTCAAATTAATTCCACATTAGAAGCATATGTATAAACAACCAAAGAGAGAGTGTACAATTTAAAAAATATTGCCTATTTAAAATTCTAGGATAACTTTTAAAGAAAGCAAGTGTTTTTCTTAATAAAAACAATGGATTTATAGCTCTCTTTCTCATATTGTTTATAAATTAAGGACTTCATAAAACAAACCACTCTTTTACAAGGAAAATTCATTAAATTTTAGTGACTTTTTTTTTTCCCCAACTTGTCCTTCAGTACATTTCTATATATTTTATAAGCTCTTCCCTTTCAAACTGTGGCACTGGATTTTAATTACGTTAGAATTAGTACTCCTGACAAAAGGAAAAATACTGTACAGCTTTGTCTGTTGACCTTTGAAATAATAGGTAGATGCTTTAAGCAAGACTGGAATTAGAGGATTCTAATAATGGTGAAAACAAGGAGATTGTATCTGACTTAAGCTTATTTGACATAAAATTTACTTTGTTGCTTGTCAATCCATCTAAACGAAGATGTGTGAACAAGCTGAGTCTATACCAGACTGCCCGTCTTTCCCAGGTTCCAAACCACTGAGCTTGTCAGCTAGGGACTTGCAGAAGGACTGGTAACAGCCACGGGGCTTTTAGTATCAGTCTCCCTTATTCTTTTAAATGTAAAACAAGAAAGTTTGAAAATAGTTGAACATCTTATTTTTATCTATTAGCTTTCACCCTCATATGCAGAATTTACTTTCTGATATGACTCTATCATCTTCTTGAGCTGTTCAAAAGTCACCAGTAAAAGAAGACTCAGTTAACTCCTGATATGCAAGTTTGCATATCAACAGCCCAGCCAGCTGCTGCTTTCATGGAAGCTAGTGGCTTGTCTAAAATTGTTATGAATTTCTAAAAAGAAAGGATTTAATGTTTGCAAATTACTACAGATTTTTTTCTATTCTTAAACTGTATGTTTAAAAATAACTACTGTAGGAACTTAACAGAAGTTTTTTCTAATCACAAACTCATAGGGTGATTTGGAGTATATTTTTCTATATCCCATATTCAGAAGTGATTTCCTCTTCATAAGATTTACAATCACTGACAGAGATGACACACTCAATCCTTCATCTAAAATCTCAAAAATATTTGCACATATATGTTGAGGTTAGCAGTTTCATCTTCAGACACACACTTTACTTATTCTATAGCATAATCTATACATTTGCTATTGCTTTATCATGGTGATGGCAATCACAGTTGAAATACAGTGAAGGACACGGAACAAGGTTTAATTCCCACTATACCACTCACTTTGCAGCTTTTCTCCTTCCTGTGCCGTGCGTATCTTACCTGTTTAGAAGGAAATTGTTTTAGATTACATCTATTTCCTATCATATGCTATTAAAAGCCAGGGCTAGGTTATATCTTGTTATATCTCCAAATTCCATATAAATAGTTAATAACAAGTAGTACTACAAAGATATAATAGCTGATGTCATAATCACATGTGATTATGATATCAGTTAGGTAAGTGGAAGAATAAAAGAAAATTTTAAATGTAAAAAAAATTCTGTGTGTGAAGAAAACAATATTTAAAAGCAAATCATGTCCAAATATTTTTAAACTTTCATGCTCTACATGTAAGAGAAGAAAAAGGTTTATTTTTCTTTCTTAATAATCTTGCTGATCTGAAGAACATAGTACTACTGAGGAGGTATCGGGTTGTGCAGTGGAAAATGAGCTCACAATTTCTAGCCTAAAAACTCATGTAAAAAAATTCTGAAAAATCTTTTCCCAATATTCTTACACATTTCTAAAACTTAATAGCATCTTGAAAAATGGACTGAATAATAATAAAAAAAAACCCAAAGAAATGATCATTGTTCTGAAAACTTTCTCTGCTAGAACACGGAATGATAATAACTTCTGTTACAAATCTATGTATGCATAGTTTGAAGAAGAAGCTGAAAGTGTTCCCTGAGGAAATAAGTCAATGGAGAACTGACAGGCAGTAAAAGTTGAATTCAATCATTGTCTAAAAGGTACATTCCTCATATTCAAAAAACTTAAGAAAAGAGAGTTTACTCCTTGAAGAATATGTCATTCAAGACTGCCAACAGGCTCATAGAAACAAAACAAAGCCAAACCAAAAAAACAACAACAACTGCAGCAATAACAAAAACAAACACAAAAGTACCCACAAAAAAAACCACAAAAACCCAGACGAACAAGCAAAAAAACCACACAAAAACCTGCAAGACTCCAAAGAAAAGAAACTTGATAACAAGGAAGAACTGTTATCTCAAGAATACAATAATCTGAATGAATCCATAAAAATAACTATCATTTTGCAACAAGATGCTACTATGACTCCTGGTTTTCAGTGTGCAACATAAAATGCTTTATAAGCAAGAATGAAGGCTAGTGCTGCTACTGAAAATTATTTTTAATGAGTCTTGAAACATTAGTTTAGGTCAGTTTCTCATGTTATTCACTAACGACAGTAAAACAGACTGAAATTTACTTTGAATTTAGGGTTCGTTAATATTTTCTGTAGATACCATTTCTTTAACAAGCTGGTGAGTTATACAGTATACTAGCCTTTAAAAAATGCTACTATTGTGCGTTAAAACTTACTCTTACTTAGTTAATTTCTCAGGCTACTGAACTTGTAAATTGACAGAAAAAATTTCTTAAGACAAACCAAACACAAAATCATATACAGTTGCCTGTGAATAAACAATTTTTGTTGCTTATGATAATTAAACAAAATCAATATATTAACTATGAGTCATCTCACTTTACTTCATCTCGAATTTAAATTAAGACGGTTGTTTTACTTGCCTTTCAAATTGCATGTCAAATTGAGGTGTCCAAAAACAGGCTAAATGGGTCCTGTTAAAAGCAAACCAAACCCCCATACATCAGAATATCCTGTATTCTTACCAACAGGCAAGTAATAAACTAGTTAGACCAAATAGTAAATTTCAATGAAGTATTTCAATTCCAAAACTGTTTTGCAGAAGCAATAAATCTGAACTTATTGAAGACAGCCATTAAGAAGATTTAGGAAAAAAAAAAAAAGAATTTTAAGTGAGATGGAGTACATTTCAATGATCTCATAAACTATAGGAAAAAAACTCAAACAAACAAACAGAGAAACAATAGGGTTTTTTTCTTTTTTTACTCTCTTTTTCAATATATCGGATGTTAAAAGTCTGCAAAAAGTTCAAAGTACTGATAGATTAAGAGGGCATTAAAAAGTTAGTTAAGCCAGTTAGAGCAGATAAAAACATTGCCATGGAAATAATGGCTTTCTTTTTCTCTTTCTTTTTCCTCTTTTTTTTCCCTTTTTTTTTTTTTTCCTAGTTAATCTCAACAGGTGATAATGTGGAAAAAAATTGAGGGCTCAATTCAGTTGTCTAAATGTCTGTACCTTATACCCGAGGGCTCTTGGGACAGTCACAGAAGTCTGGAAGGGAGGACCAGCAGTGTATGGGGGCCCAGCCCTTCCACAGGGACAGCTGGAGGCCAGGGCAGATGGGCAGGAATGAAGGCACAGCACAGAAGTTTCTGTTTTGGCAACTGACTCAATGTCACCATATTCCTGTTCCTCTCTGGTGATAAAGTGCAGCAGCAGGTCATGGATTCGTGGACACTCTTTTGTTTGAGAGAATCTTGAATCGTTTTATTGTGATATAGCATCACTTTATACTATAAAATGGTTTATATTTTCTAAATGTTTATTCCTGTCAGAAATGTATAACTCTAGCCATAGGTCATTGTAAGGTCAGTCCCTAACCAGTCATCTGAGGGTCTGCTTGTCCACAAGCTCTGCACGAGCTCTCTCATCCAATCACACCGTGTCCACATGACTTCTCCAAACACAGTCAGCTTCTGATTCCTGTCCAAAATGGAGACTTCTGTCCAATTGTAGTCTTCCTTTTCCAATGTCTCCGTCAGCTACAAGCTTCTTCATTCTTTTTTGACCAACATTGCAAAAAATGCTGGAGCATAAACAAAAGACCATGGAAAGGATTCCAGTGTTGAAGACTACCTGGTCTGAAACATCTTTTCTATTTTGCATATTTTTGAATAAAATTACATTTCTTTAAAGTCATCTGGCTTTTTGATCAAATGGACTACAACATTAAGTAGAAATCTGTTTACTTCATCATTACTAACCCTTGCTCAGTAATTTGCTACAATTCTTTCTGAATAGCAAAATCTGTAAATGAACTGTGTAGAAATATACTTATTTAAAGTAAGATATTTAAATCCAGTTGAGCAAAAACTGGTATGTGTGCTAAAATTCATTTTTAAAAATTAACTATACCTAGCCAGTTTTGTTTCAGAACTGAAAAATGAAATGCAGAAAATGAATGTAAAGGTAGACAAGTCTGCATGTCTAAATTAAACTCCAAAATGTCCTAAAGCCATGAAAAAAACCAATGGATCAGTTACTTTAAAAAGCCCCAAACAATAAAGCAACATACCTGAAGAGTGTCTATAACTTAGTCACCTTCTGTTAAAATACAGAGCTAGTTGCAGACAAAATGAGAGAAGGAAAATACTGGCAATTCAATGCCCTTTTCTAAAGTGAGATACTGATTCTCAGATTATAGCTTCTCCTCAAAGATACAGTTGTGAGTGTTTTAAATATTTCATTCAGCATTCATTAGGAAAGAGAAGTATTTCACTCAACATTCATTAGGAAAAATAAGTATTTCACTCAACATTCATTAGGAAAAATAAGTTTTGTGGGTTGTGAAATGAAAAATGGCATTGGAAGCTTGGGGAAAACATGCATTGACAATATTTTGTTCACTTTCATTGGCAATGTTGCTTTCCACCACAGAAGCATTAGAAAATGAGATGAGAAGCAATTTTTAATAAGCTTTTGTCCCACAGTCACTTGCTCAGTTATGATCACTAATTATTTGCATTAATTTTATTTTCATTTCATATTATGTCAGTTTCTAAATATATTTGAGGAATAAAAGGAAGTTGTCCTAGACACTAATTCCACCAATTCTCAAGCTAGTGACCACTTCAAAATAACATGATGCGGTTGCTATTAAAATGTAATTCAAAGTTTCAATAGACTGCTTGTGCCTGACAACTAATTTTTTTGTTGCTCCCTTGGATAGTTGCTAGAAACAGTCCCCAGTGTAGATCCATCCTCTAACTCAAGCACAGAAAGGAAAAGCTGAAAAATGAGCAATGGGAACAGCTTGCTGATGAAGTTGAATGAAGAGCTAGTAATGATATTGATGACATTACTAATTACTTAGCAGGCAGAATTCAAAATGAGAATTCATTTGTCATCATGATATCATCAATCAGCTTTCTATTGCCTTGGGTAATAGGTTTGTGCTTGCTTCGTGCAACATAAACTTTGCTATATAACTCATCTTGTTTTGTAGATCTGTACTTCTTAATTTTTACCTTTTAAAGTTTTACTCTTCCCTGTACTACATTGTGGTTTTATGAGCGTCCTCTTTCATAGGTGGTGTATTTTATGCTTAAATAAGATAATTAACACCAAATAATCTCTGCCCCTCAAAACAAGCAAATATTCAACAGATTTTTGTAAAAGGATCATACCCTAAACTAACATCCTTGAGCAAAAGGAAGCATATTCAAATTTGATGCTTAAAAAGATTCAGACACTTTTCTAGACAGATATTTTAATGAAAAATTTACAATACAGATATGCAGATTCCTCTAATTTGGGGAGAAAGGATCAAAAATCATAGCTCCTGAGTTCTGGAGTAAAGAAATCACTTTGGCATTGATTTAAGAAAATCAGTCTTTTCAAAATCCAATATTCCTAATCCTTCAGCCTGTGAACCAGCTTTACTAGTACCAGAGTCCCAAGAGCCTGGAGGCTATACTATCTGTTCCAAACAGCTGAGATTCCTGGCTGAGTCATCTTGTCAGAGAGGGAGTTGGCCAGACTTCACCAGCTGTGCGCTCCAAGATTGTCCTCTCTCCTGTCCAGCTTGGCATTTCTGCCTTTTTCGTCTTCGTTCTGGATTCTTGAATTCCTGCCTTGGCTTTCACAGGGCCACTTTCCATTTTTGTGAGCATACACAATGATCATTAGTGCTTTGCTGTAAAGGAAGTAAAGAGAGTATCTGCTCAGTCACAAGGGAACTGCTAATTGTTCCCCTGGAAGTCATGACTCTCAATGACTCACCTTACCAGCCCCATGTCATGGCAATGGGGATTAACCTGAGAGTAACCAAGGGTCCTGAATGAAAATGTGGTCACTGAAGGGATCTGCTGGCCAGCTGTAGTCAGCCAAGGAACTACTGGCCTGAAACAGCAATTATATTGTCTTTTAATATGCTTATGGTACTATAGTCTACTAATATATGCAACTTAGAGATACCCTAGAACTCATTAAACAACCTAATGGATCATCTGGCAGTTGGGAAGGTTTTCTGCGTGAGTGAATATTAAAGTGAATGTGTTAATTTGAGTCTATATTATTATGCCATCTCATTTTCACTGTTTTCTATCAGTTTGATTAATGCCTAGATGGTGACTAACTCATAGAAGGAATGAAGGATAATATGCACAAAACTGCAGTCTATGGATGTTCTTACACTTCTAGTTTGTGCCCATACTGAAAGAGAGCATGTAAAAGTGGAGAGGGAAAAAAGTGTTTCTTCTGGTTTTCAATTTTATAAAATTTATAAGATTACAAATTTTTTTATTTTATCTATATATCACTTCTATAAGATGATAATAAAGCAGTTTTTGTTAGATATCACAATCAAGAAAAAGCAATTTATATGTCTTTTAGTCAAAAGCAGAAGATACCTTTAGAAATGTTTTTAGTATCTAGAAACATTTCCTTATTAAGCAAATTCAGAAGAATGTTTCAATTCTGTGAGTTTATAATTATTTTTTTGATTATACATGGGTCATTAATTTCTCCAGGACCCTTCGAAATACATTTGTAGCTTGTCATAAAATCTCCACAGAATTGAATTTTCTTTGCTTTATCTACATTGTTTCTCATTAAGTGACATTTCACAGAAGCTGAATACTTTTTTACTTCTTCTGTTTACAAATGTTGGTCAGATTAAATAATAACAACAAAAATAACAAAAAAGTAAATATTACAAGCATTTAATAATTTTTAAAAATGTAATAATTACTAAGGATGTAATCCCTAGGATAATTTTATATGTATTAGGTTGTATTACAGACATGATTTTTAAAGCACACCACACCTCTACTATATCAAATTCTTGTGAAAGTGGAAGAGTTAGGTGGATTTTCTGTCTTTCTAAAGAAGTCCGACTCCTTAAAAGACTACTGACTACTTAAAAGAGTTACCCTAAGTAGAGTTCAGAGTATGTTACTGTTTCTTCTCTAAAAATCTAATTTCTGGAAACTCTACTGAGAAAAGTAGAATAGAGTCCTAAATCTCATCAGAATCATTCATGGAAATGTCATTCCATATGATATTCCATGTATGATTTTAAATGAGAACTGCAGTTCTATACAATTGATTTGAGAGTGTTTGAATATTGCATTATCAGCACATTGCCTTGCTCTGTGTAATGGCAGTAGAACAGACATCCAAATTTTGACACATTACTCCTGATTCTACTATATATTTGTTTCCAGCCACTACCATGATAAGTTCTTTTTAAATATAGACTATTTTTCTGAATAAGTAGATAGTATTTTTCTCCTATTTCTATGAGGAGGATGTGTCAATTACATTAGAAGCAAGATTATATTCATCATTAGGTGCAGTCAGCTTAATCTGAGAATGAGTTTCAAATATAAATGCAGTTTGGTAAATAACTTTTTATTGTAATCTGAACTTTTTGTTTTCTCTCCTGAAAACTACTTTTCAAAAAAAGCACTTAAAATGTCTTTCCCTTTGTGTAATGAAAAATTTGGAGCAAGAAAAATTTCATGTCTATAGCTCAGGCTGCCAGCCTTGTCAGAAGCCCCTATTGACTAGGTGACAAAAATGGAGCAGAAAGGAGTAATTCTATAACCGTATTTTGATTTATTTGATTTTTGATCTACCAGCTATCTTGTATGCTGGGAATAGCTTATTTTTGCTAAGTTCATTCCTATTTTTTAAGCAGGAATGTCTGACTTTGCTCTTTGAAAGTACTCATTTGCTTTTCTCCCTGTCCTTATTATCTCTTCTTTTGTTTTTCGCTGAACACGAGAACTGGTACTCTAAAAAAGCTGTTGGTTAATCTAATGAGATTTAATGAGATAAATAGATGGCATGGAAAACAGAAGAATGAGAGGCTTTTGATCTTTTCCTACTATTGGACTAAACAATAGTGGAAATTTCTTTCTCAATATAGGCAGGAAGGTTGCTCCAGCCTCTTAAGTCTCTAATATTGTTAGTTACTCAAAGACACCTCCCAAGCTTTTAACCTCAACTTAATTAAAATATATAATATACAAAATAAAATATATCAATTGACTCCCAGTATTTCAGCATCAGAGAATCTTATCATGTTATTATCTCAAGTAAATGGGTTTGTTTTACATAATGTGCAGTAATTATAGCAATGTCCATTAAAAACATATCTCTCTGAATTAGTGAGAGGTAAAAAGGAAGGGTTTTTAATATATATTCCAATTAGACCTTTCTATAATTGAGGATTATTCCAGTTTGAAAGCTTATTCATTCTATTTCCTTTTCTTTCTTTCTTTTTTTTCTTTTTAATTTTTTTAGCAAAACATATGATAGCTATTAATGAAATGAAAAAATATAATTTATTTCAATAGCATTCTTTCCTGGAAAGCAGGAACACTTCAGAATTAAGGTGAGCATGAAAAAAAAAACACTGAAAAAAGTGTTTTGCCTTAAGAAATTCTTAATGGATCTTCTTAATGAATTTTTAATTATTAGGTGTCGTATAATAGCTAATTGTAATGGATTTTTTTCTTTTCTACATTGTGGACATTTATTTAGGCATACCCTTCTTTTTTCCCCAAAATACCTCATTTATATCTTCTTCAGTTCCATCTTTGTAATTTTCTATGATTCCCATGGAAAATACAGCAGGTTGGCTAACAACCTGCTCTTGCCATTGTCTACTGATACAACTTCTGATAATCCTAATCTTCAGGTATACACAGACACATTGCTGAATACTTCTCCTGGATCAGTCTTTTGTCTGGATTGTAAAGTATTCATCTAAGGGACAATCTTTTTTTTTGGTTCTTTTATACCGCCCAGCATAAGAGAGTCCTTATTTTCTGTAATTGTTGTACAGATTGATAGTAATATTAAAAATAGCATGAAGGTAATATTTTTACTTCTGGATTTTTGCTTTCTTTTATTCATTCTGAAATGACTGCAGATTTAGAGGCTGTACCATAATGGTGCATATTCAAAATGTCTTCTACACACTGTGTTTTCCTGTACAGTAGTCCTGTGTATGTACCCCTTTTCGTCTACATTGAACTAAAGTACATTATATTGACCAATAAGTTTTAAAATTTATATTCAGTAAGTTTAAAAAAATTAATTATCTACTTCAATGTGCAAATTAGTAAAATTATTAAAAATTAAGGTGACAAATGGAACATTTTTCAAAATGTTCGACACTAACTTATGTTATATTTTCTCCTCTTTTTCCAATGTTACACTGAGTCACATTACCTTTTGTACCTGCTTCAATGGTATTCTTTGCAAAAAAAAAAAATAGTTGCCATTTTCTGAGTACTTTTAGCCACAAAGCCTCTTCTAAATACTACTTATACAATAAGTTATCAGTACTTTTCCGTCAGTCATCTAATTTCTGAAAGAATTTATGCCATTGTGCGGCTCTAAACATGCTCAAATCCTGTCTATGGGTGTTTTTCAGTAAAGACCAATCAGACAATAAATTATCAAATAGTTAATGAAAACCCTCTTTAGACTCATGAAGCAGGCTTTCAGTCCTTGTACAGAATTTCTTACATTCTGAAAATGTAAAATTGAAATAAAATGTAAATCTGAAATGAAAATTTCTTACATTCTGCAATTAAGCCGCTATTCATACACAAAAGACAACACTAACTAGGTTAAAGTTGAGGATAGCACCCAATCTTTGGGATTAATTATGCCTAAAATGAATTACACATCTGTTTTGTTTGTCCACCATGTGCTATGTGTAATGCTCCTATAAAAGGCCTGTCGCTGTACAAATAAGAAAATAAAGGCTGCCTGACAGAGAACCTCTGGAGGCAGGGGCTTCAATTAGAAGTGTTTAAGAAAGCCAGGAAAAGAGCAAATAAATCAGTGACTGAAACTTCTGGAGAATGATTTGGAACAGGGAGATGGAGCCAGACACACAGTGCGGGAAAGGCTGTAACACAGACATATGTTTAAGACTTCTGAGAGTAGGAAATGGACAATAAGGTCTGATATGTAATGTAAAAGAAAAAAAAACCCAACATTTATTAGGGATCTATTGCAGACTGTATGGAACATGCTGCACGTGTTTTGCAATCCCAAGCACTGCACATCACAACTACTTCTCAAACACTGCTGCTTTCTTGGGAATCAAGTATCTGAAGTTTTCCAGACATCCTGGAAATTATTTAACTTTAGCCAAACATTAAAGCAGACAAATATCTGGATTGCTGCAGCCCAGAAGAGTCCTGAAAATTGCTTGTCTGGGTATAAAAACTAGTGGGACTTAGTGATAACACAGTGGCCAGGATATTGCTTACAAACTTCTTCCAGTCCATTACATTTTACCCAGCAGAACTGAGCTGTATTTATTCTTTTTGTTCTAACAGTGATGAAATATATCTTTCACAGAAAAGAATCGCAGAATATGCTGAGTTGGAAGGGACTCACAAGGATCATCGAGTCCAACTCTTAGCTTTGCACGAAACTATCTGCAAGACCACACCATGTGCCTGAGAATATTGTTCAAATGCTTGAACTCTGCCAGGTTTGGTGCTGTGAACACTTCCCTGGGAAACTGTTCCAGAGCCCAGAACAGAACTGTTCTGTTCACCCTTTGGGTGAAGAACCTTTTCTTAATATCCAATCTAAACCGCCCCTGAAACAACTTCAAGTCATTCTCTTGGTCACCTGTCACCACAAAGAAGAGATCAGTGCCTGACCCTCCTCTTCTTCTCATGAGGAAGTTATAGCCTGCAATGAGGTCTCCTCTCAGTCTCCTCCAGGTTGAATAGGTCAACTGACCTCAGCTGCTCCTCATACAGTTTCCCCTCAAGGCCCTTCACCATCTTCCTTGCCCTCTGTATTGGGTCTGTCTGACATGGAGTCTGTTTCCCCATAGCAGTCCTCACAGTGCTGTGCTTTTTATTGGTAGCCAGAGAGGTGTTGATAACACCCCAGTGTTTTGGCTGCTGCTGAGTACAGCACCAGTACTTTAACATTCCTTCCCCAGCTGAGGGCAAAATCCTGGAAGGGGACAAAAGTAGGCCAGCTGACCCAACTAACCAAAGGGATATTCCATACCATACATTAGCTCATATTAAAACTAAGGAAAGGAGGAGAAAAGGGGGGGCATTTGTTGTCTACAATGGTTGCTTGCTAAGAAATCATTACACATTCTAAAAGCCCGGCTTCCTAGGAAGTAGCCGAACATTACTTGCTGATGGGAGGTAGAGAAAAACTTGTTATTTTCTGCTTCACTTGTGCACGCACAGACTTTCACTTATGCTTTAGTAAACTGCCTTATCTCAACCTACGAGTTGTTTTTCCATCTTATTCTCTCTCCCCTGTCCATCTGGGAAAGGGAGTGATAGAGCAGCTTGATGAGCACCTGGTGTTCAGCTAAAGTCAACCCACTATGATCTCCTTTGGACACTCTCTAATAGCTTCATATCTTTCTTATATTGTGCTCACCAAAACTGCACACAGTGCTTGAGGCGAGGCCACACCAATGCAGAGCAGAGCAAGACAACCTCCTCCCTCAATCAGCTGGTTATGCTTTGCCTGATGCTCTCCAGGACACAGTTGGCCCTCCTGGCTGCCAGGGCACTGCTAACTCATATTCAACTTGCCATCGATCAGGACCTCCAGGTCTTTTTTCATGGCACTGCTTTCCAACATTTCGTTCTCCAGTCTGTAGGTACATCCAGTGTTGCTCCATCTCAGGTGCAGAATCTGACACTTTCCCTTGAACTTCATATGGTTGGTGATTGCTCCGCCCTCTAATTTGTCAAGATGTCTCTGCAGGGCCTCCCTGACTACAAGGGAGTCAACAGCTCCTCACATTTTCGTGTCAAACTTGCTTAGTATCCCCTCCAATCCTGCATCCAAGTAATTTATGGAGACATTGAAGATCACAGGGCCTCAAATGGAGTTCTCTAGAACCCATTAGTGATAGGTTACCAGTCTGATGTTACCTTATTCACTACTACCTTTCAAATACGTTTGTCATGACACATTTTTTTATGTCTATTTCCCTATTTGACTACCCTTTTTGTTATTACCTTATTCTGTGATTCTGAAAGGTATCTTTAGAAAATAAAACCTTTTTTTCTATTCTTAAAATGCCTAATTAAGGAGAAGATGCAGGAAGATTTACTTCAAAATTCTAGTGACGGTAAGGCTCCAGTCCGGGAAGAGAACCTGGATACCACCTGTTAGAAACCAACCTTCATCTGAAAGTTCCCTTTGTAACAGCTTCTATGTTTGCCAGTTGTTGGCACTCATGTACAATATCAATGAGTCACATATTCATTCATTCATTTCTTTATTTTCAAAGACTAAGAAAAAAATCTATTATTGCAGGACTTCATTATAAATATTGACTCTCCTAATGTTGTCAAGACTAATATTTATAGAATACTAAGAGACCTAAATGAGTATTGGGATATCTTGAAGCAGAGTTGAGGATGCTACTGTATGATACCTACCAACTCTAGGGGGAAATATGATTAAATCTGTTGCTCTGCTTTGAAAACACTCTGCAATTACATTAAAAAACCTGCCTTCAAACATTCTATACTCACTTTGCAAAAATGGAATATACCCAGAAGAGAACTTTCTACTTGCTCCCAGAGCTCTTTGGTGGGAGCTTCCTATTAGTCCTAGAAGTGCGTGCCTGTGCTGCAGTCCCACACTGGTGAAGCTCTTTCATTTTCCTTCCTTCCTTTCTCTCTGTAGGCATGAAGTCATTCTATCTTCCTTACACAGCCCTTACGACTCTTTACCAGTCTCACCTATGACAAGCATATGATTTTGTGGTGAAATACCTTCTTTGATATGTGAGATAGGGCAAAGAGGGCAATAAAGACTGCAAAAGGGACAGCTTTTCTTGTCTTGTTCTCAGCTTCTATTTCAAAGGGAATATAAATCACTCTTTCACACAGAGATCACAAGAAACACTGATTATTTCAGCAGTTAACCTGTCGTCAAGAAGACATAGGTACAATAATATGTACCCCAGAGCTTTGACCATTCTTGAATATTAAAATATGCCATACCATATAAATAGTTTCTATAACCACCTATTTCTAGAAATCTGTGTTCAATCATTGTTAAATAGATGCCTACTAAGTCAATTTAAACTCAAGTCACTAATTCAAGTTTTTAAATTTAGCAATATTAGCCAAAAATACATTTCCACCAATGCAGTCAACATTTTGAGCCTATTAGCAAGTTATAAACAACCTGAGAATAGCTCACAGGTGTGTTTCCCAAAGCATGCTCCTTTCACCACTGCCTGAGTTGCAATGCTGCATATTCAAGGAGAACCTGGTCCATCCTTGTAATTTTCAAACCTCTTCCATTTATGGACCCAAAACTATTTCCAATCTAGATGAAGACCCTTGATTAGAAAACAGAAGTCTGATGACAAACTTATTTTTTCATTCTCATTGCTCTTCTTAACAGCAGTCCATTACTGCACCACTAGGAAATTAACCAGGCCGGTGACTGTTCCTTGGTGTTGAACATCAGTCATAAATATTAAATATTACCTATTCGTGTCAATCAAGGAAGGCCTGCCTGGCAGCCCACCCACACCACACCAGCTGGAGCTCCTGATTGGCATCTTTCACTCTGGCCAGGAGGGTGTTGAATGGTCAGTGGACCAGATGTCCCATTTGGGGGGAGTAGCCATGGCATAGCATATAACCATATATAAGCAGCTGTACAGAACCACCATGTTGGTTCAACCGTCTGTCTCAAGACCTGGGGGGAGTCCAGTCTGCTGTCCAATGACCTAACAACATGTGACTCTTGGTGGTAACTATTTTTCTCTCCTCTCTTTTCTTCTTTTTTCACACTACCTTTTTCTTTTCCTCTTCACTTTTTTAGTATCTTTTCTTCCTCTACCATTTTTTTTTCTTTCACAGGTAACCTAAAGTCAAGAGGCTTGTAGTCTACTAAGATGGTTTACTGGTTGCTTTGGATTAGGTGTTGATGAGACAAAGGCTTTAAATTTAAATTTTTGATTTCTTATTGTGGTAATGTTGATTTCTGGGTTTGTCTCATTGTCATTACAATGAATTCAAGCATTGAAAACATTGATCTATTCAAACCCATATATATTACAACCTAGTATGAGGCTTCTCAGGCCATGCAATAAATATTTTTTTCTTGAATATATGAATTGATAACTTGAGATATTTATCAGGCATCCAGTTTACGAAACAGTCAAAAATTATTGCACATATTTCACTCTCAAAAAGCAAGAGGTCTTCAGAGAGAACTAACTGCAGCCATTTTCCCCAGGCTGCAGGAAAAATTTTATGTCATTATAGAGTAGCAACTATCAGGAATGCTTTAAATTGTGTTGGTTTGATTAAAGAAAACATTTCGGAGCCTTTCTACAACAACAACCATACTTGTGGCAAGTAGAATAAATGCCTAATTCCAAGTGCAGCAAATCTATTCCAACACTTCTTTGAATAGTAAAAAGTGGCAAATATATTTCTGCTTAATATTTGCCAACTTAAATGTTCCCTGCATGTGAACCATAACCCGCTTCACCTGTAAGCAAAATGAACAGTAGTGCATACCTGAATAAAGAATGATTAGGGTTCCCTATCTCCCTTGTTTGGTTTTTTTTTTTTTTAGTAGCAGACCTATATTACATAAAGTCTAGTGAAGTAGTCAAGCTATCTGGCAAAGTTCAGAATTCTAATTTAAAAGTCTGATATATCACTGATATAAATGATATGTTTATTTTGCTCTCTCATTAAGAGAACAGTCCTACTAGACTCTCCTAAATTTCTTGTACTAATTTCAAAGTTATTTCTGAACCTAGTTGAATCTAGAGTACATCAAAAGAAAACTGAAGTAGTAAGGCTTTCATAAAAGATGGGTAAAAAGTTGGACCCAATGATCTCAAAGGTCTTTTCCAACCTAGCTGATTCTGTGAAAAAGAGATATTCAGCAGGAACAAAAGTATGCAAAAGATACATGTCTCCTGGATGATCACTTCAATGAATTAAATTGCATTTCTATAAATTTCCAGCATATGCCTCATGCTAGGAGAGCTTTTACTATGGAATTACAGTTGAAGTACAGAACTCAAGATAAGAAAAAGGTATATCCTACTAAGAACTACTAATTTATATTGTTCAGGAAAAAATAATAATGTCTTATGACTCTAACACCCAAGATAAACAATATTTTTATAATTGAAGGCTCTCATCATAATTACTATCACATTTCTGGACATGTGAAGAAATTAATCAAGAATTTTTTAACTTAATAGAGTGTCTTGCCTTAAAAAGAATAAAATTTGATGGTGTTACAGGATGAAGGAATAGTTCTGTCTCTTAAAATGAAATATGTCTAAAATTCCATTCTAAAGTGGAATTTCTAATAAAGAAGTTTAGATATTTCCACCTCAAATATTCAACTTTGCAATTAGATTTTTATTTATATGACCATTGTCTGTGTCAGTATTCAATTTCCTGTTCAGTGGGAAGGTGATCACAACTTCGACGTTCAGATTATTCCAAGGCAGGACTCTTAGTCTATTTTATGACTATTTTTCACTTCAATATCTTTGAGCAGAGACTACAATTTCCAACCTATGCTAGATATGGCTTCTATACTATGGACTACAGCTTCATTCAGAGTAATAAAATTTTCAAGTAACACACAAATTATGCAGCTCTAGACTAGTCCATTGCTTCTTACTTAAATCATTAATATAGAATAAAATAGAAACAGAATTACAAGAGTTATGTTTTGAACTTGCTCCCTTGCATATGGATTGATTGCATTGCTTACCTAACTGTTGGTCCCTTTTTAATATTATTATGGGATTTGTTTTCATTTTAAATAAAAGTTCATTTCACATATTCTTATGAACACCTTCTCTTAGTTATGGTGTAGTTCTCAAAGAAAGGAAGAGAAGAAAGAAACAAGGCAAATAGATGATCAACATTGTTTGCCTGTGAAAATCACTATGAATTAGAAGTATTTTGTACTTCTTGCATAGGAATTAACATGAGCATAAAATATTGAGTGTTTTAAGATCTGTTCCAGAAACCTTTTGCAATGAGGGTTTAGTTCATCAACGGTTCTTTCTCTGGGAGTAAAAAAACCCATGAAAACAAAAACCACCAAAAAATGGCCCAGGCAACCAAAAACCCACACACCCTAGAATTAAAAAAACAACCAAAACACAAAACCAAACAAACCAAAAACCAAAGGAGAAAATGAAGACAGGAAAAAAAAGAGGAAAATTATGATGAGAAAAAAAGAGAAAGGATTTAAGTTATTTAAGCACTTCCTTTGTGGCAACCGTAGATTCTGGCAGAACAGAATATTTTCTGATTGATGATATCTCTAAAACAGCTATTTGGACCACTCTCCTTACATTTATATCACATTATCTATAAGGCATTTCTGGTCTGTTCAGCAATCCTTCTTTGAAAGAATCCTGTAAAACATAGTTAAGGTACCCTATCTCATGTTGGCCTAGTCTGGAGTTTCTAATACATTGAATATTTTATTTTTCCTTTTATCTCCACAACCATCTCAAACTGGTTGCTGTGGCCTGCATTCTATCCAGAAGCTGCTAAGAGAGGGAGCTTCCTCCATGCCTTCAATAAGTCTGAAAAAGTGACCAAAAAACAGATGAAAAATAGATTGAGTTCCTGTTTCCCTGAACTTTGCCGTATGGGAAACAGTGATGGGAGACAACCTCATTGGATCCTTTTTTCTATCCTGGCACTGAGTGCTAGGACAGGCCAGCCATGAAATAGGCAGTAAGCTATGTTCTTGGAGGGACTGATATGTACAACCCTCTTCAGGACTTAGAAAAATATTTTGAAGGACTGCCTGCCATTGGGCTTTGGATACGAATCCTTTTTCCACACCTGACAGCTAAGAAGCTGCACTCCTACTTTTACTAAAATTGTTATCTTTTTATTGCTTTTTCTCTTTTCCAAATGCCTAAATAGACTAGATATTGATCCTCTCTATCTGGAATATGAATAAGAATATGCATATGCTGGAAATAATCATGAACATGAATAGACAACCAAGAGACAGACAAATTGGGGCCCAGGGTAGACAAAGAATTGAAAGTTGAGACAAGCTAGAAAAAATCAGGAAGTTCAAGGAATTTGGGGAAGAATGAAAGAGATCAAAGAATCACAATATCAGTCAGGTTGGAGAAGACCTCTGAGATCATTGAGTCCAACCTATAACCGAACATCACCATATCAATTAGACCATAGCACTAAGTGCCACATGCAGTCTTTCCCTAGGCATCTTCAGGTGTGATGACTACACTACCTCCCTGGACAATCCATTCCAGTGTCTTATCACCCTTTCTGTGACGAAATTTTTCCTAATGTTCAACCTAAACTTCCCCTGGCGCAGCTCAAGGCTGTGTCCTCTTGCCCTGTCACTAATTGCCTGGGAGAATTGGTCAGACCCACCCCGGCTACAGCTTCCTTTCGGGTAATTGTAGACAGGGGTAATATCACCCCTGAATGTCCTTTTCTCCAGGCTAAACAACCCCGGATCCCTCAGTCGTTCCTCATATGACTTGTGCTCCAGACCCTACACCAGCTTCACTGCCCTTATGGAGAAACAGATGGATGAAGAAAAATCAAAAAGAAATCTATGAAGTTTACGAAGAAAAGGACAGTGTTAATTCTAAAGACTTCTATCCCAAGGACAGCAGTAATTTTTTAATCCCTCCTATTTATTTTTATGGAAAAATATTTCCATATTTTCTTCTCGGTGTAATTTAAGGAACAGATTCTCATGAAATTTGTATATCTGATATACTACTTCTACCCGAGTCCTGACTGAATTGGCCGATATAATTGCCAAGCCACTCTCTATAATATTTGGAAGTTATAGCAGTCAGGTGAAGTCACAGGAGGCTAAAAAAAATGGAAATATTACATCCCATTCCTAAAAAAGTATAGAAAGGAGAATTCTGGGAATTACCAACCTGTCAGCCTCACCACTGTGCCTGAGATGATCATGGAACAGATCCTTCCAGAAGCTATGCTAAGGCATATGGAGAACAAGGAGGTGAGGGACAGCCAGCACGGCTTCACCAAGTGCAAGTTCTGTGTGACCAGCCTAGTGGCCTTCTCTGATGGAGTGACTACATCAGTAGACAACAGAAGTGCTACAGATACCATTTTTCTGGAATTCTGTAGGGCCTTTGACAGGGTCCCCCACAACTTCCTTGTCTCTGAATGGAAGAGAGATAGATTCAGAGGATGAGAAATTGCTTCAATGATCACATCAGGAGGGTAGTGGTCAATGGCTCAAGAAGAGATGGACACCAGTAATGAGTGGTTTCCCTCAGGAATTTGTACTGGAACCAGTACTATTTAATAATGCCACCATGACATAGATGAAGGGATTGAGTGCACCCTCAAAAAATTTGCAGATGATGTCAAGCTGGGTGGTGTGGTTGACACACCTGAAGGATGGGATGCCATCCAGTGGGACCTGGACAAGCTCAAGAAGTGGGCCCCCAGGAGCCTCGTAAAATCTAACCAAACCAAGTGCTAGGTACTGCACTTATTTTGGGGAAACCTTCCAACTCAAACTATTGTATGATTCTCTATTCTACTTTGTATTTTATACATATATATAAATGACCCAATATACAAATACATGAAAACAGTAGAAGAAAATTGCTACTACAGGTATATTCAAGAAACCAGTATACAAGAATAAATGTGTTAAAATTTTGTATGCTGTAATAAATATTTGTCTGAATTTATTACTTTAATGAGTGAGTCAATCTATCTTAATTACATCAGTTGAATCTCTACAGTATATCTAAAAGCCATATAGAGGAATATGATTGATCTAGCATTCTCACTATGCTGAAGTTTTCATCTTTTTTATAGATCTCCAAAAGAAACATTTATCAGGGAATAATTGCTATTTACAGGTTTACTGTCCTCATGTTGTAAGCAGTGGAACAAATTTTGTAATCTGTCTCATGTTGGCTAGGTTCTTTCATTTTGCCTAACACGTAAGTCTGGCCCTGGTATTATTACTTCTTGGTTTTTTGTTGTTTTTCTTTTTAACCTTTTTTTTCTGAATGACAGCATTTAGCTTCAAGGGAAAGCAAGCTTTTCCTCTTGCTATACACAAAAGCAACAGCTCTTGTCAGTACTAGGTCATCTCCAAGCTCTCTTTTTCTCCCGCTATTGTAGCTAAATAGGTGCAAGGGCTCTGAGATGGATTGGTGATATTGCCGCTAGCAATAGCAACCAACCCCTCCTGGGTGCAAACTTAGGGCAGGACCCCCCTCCTAAGTAGATGCATTTGCAAATGTTTTCACCTTGACCAAACATGTCAAACTCATAATCTCAGTGTGATTCTTGTTGGTGCAGTGTAGTATCTAACTACCAGGAGTGGGAAGAGTCTCCATTTCAGACCTTTCTTGTTTTATTAGCATTTACATCTACCACTTCTTTTGTATCACATACCAAATATGACATAAGAACAAGGGCAAAATCTTACACCAATTTCCTCTAGTGAATTTTCTTGCACTCTCTGATGAAAAAGAAAGTTGGCAAAGTGGAAAGTCAACTTGCAAACTAAATGTATTTTTTACTATATAATTTTAGTGACCAGGATAGAAAGGGAACTCACAAGATGAGGGTTCAATGCAATGTGTGGTAGACAAATATAAAATTGGTATCAGTTATAAAATTTGTAATGAATCACTGCACTCAATTCCAGTACTGGCTGTTGTCATTTATACACGTCACTAATCCCTAGATTACATCAAGACTTTTATTAAATGTTAAACCTGAAAGGGTATCAACTTAAAATAAAAAGGATCCCTACTCCCAAAAGAACTCCAGCAAATAATTTCAGCCGACAGCCAATGATCACAAAATTTAGTACTGTGTAAGCAACAACAGCCTCAATTTTAAAGCATGTATGAAACAAAAGTAGAGAACTAGATGTGTGGGGAAAAAATCTCAAACAAGAAAGGGCTACTGAACAGAACAAAGCAGTTATTTATCTAAGCTGTATTTTAGTATCTCAGTTCAGTGAGGTATGATTTTCTTCTTCCGTTTGACTAGAAAATAAAATTAAGATATCTCAGTTACACCTTTTTTGTTTTTTAAATGCACTTCAGAGTTGTCAAGAAAAGAAACAAAATTTTAAATATCAACATTTTATTTAACCTATAACACTGGAGAAGACTAAAGGGTGAAAGGAACAGGCTTATTACACCTTACAACAGTGTCACTGAAAACAACAATGAAACTAAATATTTGGCATGCTGCAGGGTTGTATGTTACAAGGTTGTATGTGAAAATACACCTACTCTGCTGGTCTTTTAAATTGTCTAAACTTGAAGAAAAGCCAAGTGATTAATTAGGGTAATGCTGAATCATATTTCAAAGCTCAGTGTTAGCAGTGCTTATTTATCTAAAAACCCAGGACAGGGACTACTTAAGAACTTAGCTATTTGCTAAATGGAGGTCCCTGTCCTTTTTTATGAGTGAGAGTGTACCACAAAACACTGAATTCAGTGTTTTTCTGTGGCTGTAGGAAGACTGGAAGCCAACTCACACCAACTTTCAGTGGTATCTGGGTGTGTGATTCCCAGCGGGGCTTGTGAAATGTCATCTTTAATCGGTATTGAATAAAAGCTTACATTATTCTACATTAAAACTGTGGCTATTTCATAGGATTGTCATAGAAAATTATTTGAATTACACAGTATGCATGCTAATTTTTCCATATCAACACCCAATAAATTCTGCAATTAACCCACATCTTTGCTCTAGTATCATGTACTTTGGGGAAATCTTTTTAATTAGAAACTCAACAGTAGGAGTGGAGAATTGGATAGGATGCTTAAAATTGGATTTACTTTTCTTATTTCCCCTTAAGGTTAAAATAGGTTTTCGAAAAAAGCATTTTTTCTTTATGTCTTTTCTTACGGGTTTTTCTCTTCTTCCTATGGAATTAATGAATGACATAAAGTCAGAATGCACAGGAATTAAAGCCAAACAAGATTTTTGCATTTATTAAAATGAGAAATATGATTTAGAATAGTCCTAAATGAGTGGTAACTAATTTAACCATCACCACAAACAGAACAAAGACTTTTTTTCTAGTTCATTTAATTCTTGGCAAGAACCTCAAAGTGAATAATTTTCCCTAGAAAATAATAAAAAAAAAACCCACAACAAAAATGACAACAACTACCAAACAGTATTTAATCTCTAAAATGCATGTTAATTTCCATTTGTAAGTAAACACAGTTAAATACAAGGTGCTTATCATAACTAGGCTGTCAACTGAACTGTCTCTCTAAAGAGAGAAATGGGATATGTTTTCTATTTCTAAAGAGCTCAGCAAGTGAGAGGACAAGTGTGGACATATTTATGGAGTTTTGCCAGAGGGAACAGATTATGTGTTTATGACTTGAGCTAATTTGCTTTGGTGTGGTTTTGTTCTGGGTTTTGACGGATCTTTGTTTGTTCTATTTTTTATGTTGTTCTTTGTTTACCTGTTGGCTTTTCCAGCTGCTTTTACAGTCTTGTTGGTGCTCATGGAAAAACTATTGCTCAAAGTCCACATTTTGCACTAATGTGTTTCCTGACCCTTGCCTGGCATTGGTTTTGTATAAAATCAGAATTGAGGTTCTCAATATGCTTTTATAGTCTCAGCACATTTTTTTCCTTTCACATTCTATTTTCATGTTCTCATGCTGAAGAATACCAGGAGATCTCATTGATTGCAAAGGCTAAAACATATGCCCTAGGTTTGGAAAACATGGCTCCAGAAATTTTGTAAGATAGCTCTAGAATGATTGTGACAGCTTAATTCAGACACACTGCTAGAATAGCAATCAAAGTGAACCATTACAATTGGGCACCAATGCAAAGAAGCTATGAAGTTTATAATAGTCCTTTGCAATATTCCCATACTGTGACTGTTCTTGATATAGGGAATTCCCAGGATACAATACATTGGCAGTATAATAATCTTCATTACTCTTAAATACACTTATAATGATGGCTATTAAAAGTTTAATTAGACTTTAGAGAAGACCATTCTGCT
This sequence comes from Calyptomena viridis, assembly GCA_013390005.1. Lineage (NCBI taxonomy): Eukaryota > Metazoa > Chordata > Aves > Passeriformes > Eurylaimidae > Calyptomena > Calyptomena viridis. The sequence continues at coordinate 102,568 of WEIV01005231.1, forward strand.
CATTAAAATAATAAATGAATTCTGGCATTAAACAAACTTGGATAATAATCATTACTGTTATGAAGCAGAAATATATTTCCTTTGCCAAATGATATGAGAATCTCTGGGAAAAAGCAAACCTCAATATCTAGTTCATCTTGGATTTCTCATTAGTCAGGAAAATATGCCAAGTTTGCAGGAAAAGCTCCTAAGACTCACAGGTCAAGTCCAGTTTTCTTTCTCATTTCTGTAACTCTAATATGGAAAAATGAACCATTTATAGAATAAGAATATCAAACTGAGAGATTTGTCCCTGAACAAATGAGAAATCAATTTACAGTCATGTTATTCATATTTTGTACAGGTAGAGGGCACAAGACTGCAGAATATCTTCTAGAATCTGCATAAAGACCCTCCTAGAAGGTCCATAAAGTCAGTATTTACATTGGTCACTAGGGACTCTGTTTAGAGTACAAAATAATGCAGTAAGAAACCGTTTGCAAAGATCAGACATTGTTTAAGCAAATGGATTTTTTTTCATAGCACTTTTTCCATCCATGTGGCACTTTTGTTCTGTACAATACCAATATCACATGAAACTAGTAATTAAAGATTTAGATCCCCAAAAGAGCAGCATTTGAGAAGTACTTGAAACAGTTAAGCACTTAAGCATCGAATT
>WEIV01005231.1:103318-166975 GCA_013390005.1 Calyptomena viridis
CTCTTCTGCCTCTTCTGCTAAGGCTGGCTGTCTTTATTTGTCACATACGTGTTCATTTTCCACTCAAATCAACCAGATAAAGACACTGCTTAGTCCTGTAGAAACCATTCTGGAATATACTTTCATAGTACATTTCCCAGATATTCGGTAATGCAACACAAAACCAAAAGAATAAATTTCTTTCATTTTTATTTATTTGTTATTCTAGCTTATTAGTTAATTCATTTCCATAGCATATGTGACGCAGCCTGTTAGGATCTATGACTTTTCCCCAGCAGCTGAATTCTTGCATTTTGCTTCATCAGTTAAGATTACTAAGAGCTGTTTTTTTAAAACTCAAAGTCTAGCTTAAAGATCTGAATGCCATTGCCCTCTCATGCGCTTTGTATTGTCTCAGACAAGAATTGACTGTTTGAGATTGTGTGAGAGTAATTAAAACATCTGCACTTAGTGTTTGCAAAGCAACATGTCTAATTCAGAACTGAACATGCCTTGATGACAGTTTTAAGAGTTTGAAGTTATGAGCTTTACTATACCAAGGGCTTGGGTACATATAATGTGTGACTTGTTACCTAGAGTTTAATTTAAAGAAAAAATATTATGTTTTCTGTAAAGGTCATCCTGGTGTTTGCATGCTAACTTGAATCATGTGTGTTTTTGTTTTCCTGTCTCCAGAGATATTTCACAGAGAAATAAATCTGAAGGGAGGATATGTGATATTAAGTCTAGATTGGGAAATATGGTAAAAATAGGAAGTGAAAATCTTTCATTTGAGAGACTGTTAACAGATTTCAGTAGATTGTGAAAACACAAACTTCTGCACAATGTCACCTCCATGTTACCTGGAGTGGTGGGATGCTAATGTTTAATAAAATCATCACAGATTAAGAAAATACAAATGCCAACCTGTATAAATGATTAATGTCAGATAAGGATAATTTCCAGTTGTTTAACACATTAAGAATAGCAAATTAAAAACTTGAGAAAATATTTTTAAATGTATTCGAAAATGTTGAAAATAATTATCTCTTTACTAATAATATCCATCATTTTTGCTTTCTGGTAAATGAAAAATAGATGTCAAAGCTTGATTCTTGTTCAGTGCAGACATTTACTGCTTTACCTTCTTGTTATTTGCATTGTTAGGAAAAATAAAATGACCTTTATGCTACATTAGAACATCAGAAAAAAATGGAGAAACGTTTCTGTCTTGAGATGAAAAATACTACTTGTTTTTCATGTTCTAGTCTGCTGTTGGGACCTAAAATCCCCTATGGATGAATTCTAAATTAAGATCCCAGAAGAAAACTTGCCTATTTCTTCTCTCTCTAAAGGCCTGCAAATGAGTCAGAAAACTTGGTATTCATGATCATGCATAAAAAGATCCTTCATTTTTTTTAGTCCTCCTTTTTTGCCTCCTGAAATTTTGGACAGACACATTCTGGTTCATTTTATTAGCACATTCTTAGGAACATACAACTATTTCAAGTTAAAAAGACATTGTATTTTTTTCTTCTTTTTATTTTGCATTTTGTAATAAAATTAAGATGTATTCACTGGTATGCTAGCAGTAAGAAATGAGGGGGATTATTTTTTTTTTAATTACTATTATAAATTGATTATGAAGAGAAACTTGTCTATAGACCATACTTTCCTTATTAATAAAGAGTGAGCAGTTGTCGAGCCCAGTGTTGAGTTTTGGAGTGTGGAAGGTGGCCTAGAAGCTGCAGTGAGAAATCACTAAAGAGTTCAATGCTAAATTCTGTTCTATCGTAAAAATCCTGGTTTCTGTTAATCATCAGATGCTTAAAAAGCCTGAAGTCATTATTGGTGGATTTAGCTTACATATCTATTTTTCCCAGCCTTTCCCAGTACACAGCTAGATTCTTCCCTGCAGTATGTAGGAAGCTATCTGAATTAATGCTTCTGCAGTTTACCAAACCTCTTGTGCTACATAATTTTGCTGGATGGAAAAAGATGGAATTAGATCTCTTTTGGCAGCCTTAGTGCAACCACTCACATATGAGCTGTCCTGCTGTTCCCTCTCTGAAAAGCCATTGTGTCTCTATCATTGTAGACTTCCATCTAGGCAAAATTGCATTGCCACAGTGTGATTTCCATGGGCTTTATTTTAAATAGAATTATTTATGCTATTCTTACAGAATCTAAATCATCATGAGAGCCTCTAGAGTGAAGGTTGATTCTGTTGCCAGCAGCTTAGCTTCTCCCTCCAAATCTGAAGCTGGTGGTGGCAACAGTTACTGGCCATTCCTGTTTGGATAAATTTGTGTTTTGCCTTTGATCAAATATGTCAAGCTTTTAATTCTGTATAATCATTGATCACACGAAGTGCCAGCCCATCTTGTTTTATCATCATTCACATCTGCTGCTATTTTCCAGTCACACAGGTAAAATGCTTTGACTTAGAATATGATGCTTTAACCTCAGCACCCTTATTGTGGAAGAATGCCAAATGTGTCTGAAACACTGTTCCCAAAGAGATGTAATCTCAAGAGACAGCAAATTAGATGAAATTATTAAAAATAAATAAATAAATTACAGTAATTTTCCCAAAAGTAGAGTGCCACAAACTAAAATGAGGAGAAAGAATTGTATCACAAGAAGGAACATAAGGCCCTTGATTTTCAATAATCCTGTGGGTCACATAGAGTACCTGTTAAAATTATGGTACACACCAGAGACCTTATTGAATAACCAGAGCATACTACTCTAATGATACGTTAAAAGGAATATGTCAAACTGCAAAAAATATTTTTTTTTTTCATTTGTATCAAGTTTAGTCAGAAACTCAAAATTTTGAAAATACTATGTGGTAATAATAATTTAAACAGAGGATTAAAAATCCCCAGTACTTCACATACCAGTTGCTGCTGTTTATGATGCTTTGATTTCTATTTTATGTATTTTCAGCTCAAATCTCTAAATAGAAAACTACTTGGTAAGCAAACTGAACTTTCCATTTTGAAAATGCATAAATAGGACTTTCTGACTGTTTCAGAACTGTTTATTCTCTTTTCTCCACTGTGAGTAAGTTAATGTAATAAGAACATTTCCTCCAAACTTTTTTAAAATAGACCAGCATTTCCTGATGCTTTCAAGAAATCTTATATTGCAATGAATTTAATAGCCAGGCAGGGTCACAAAATGTTCTGATAAATAAAATGACACCATTTACTAACCATTTTCTCCCTATGTACATGAGTTTTAAGCATTTGCTAGTTCAGAAAAGGGGTAGCTCTCAGACTAAACACTGTTTAGATAAATCCTATACTCTTGATGTGAATATTTTGCATTCTTGATGTGGCATGATAGTCTTTCAGCTCTTCAAGCCAAAAGTGCTAAAACAAGATAAGGTTATATTGGGGCGGTTATGTTTGTTGAGAACTGTATCAATTCAATTTTTTGCATTTTTCACTCTCAGAATTTTGTACCTTGAAACTATAACTCACAACCAAAAATTTTAGACTTGAAGAGGCAAACTGTCATGAGGGTCTCCATGTCATATTTTGGCAGAAGGGAGGAAAATTGCTAGGCACTCTATCAAGCAAGGTGGCATTTATCTTTTGACCATGTATGCTCCATTTTTTAGTGACTGTTGTATAAATTTAATTGTAGACTTTCTCTTTAACAAGGACTATTTAATGTACATGACAAGTTTAGCCATTTTTCAACAGTGTGAATGATAAAACATGGTGATATTTGAGATGAAAGGTCAACACCGCAAAAGTTCTAACACAAATTTATTTTATTATTTTTTTAAATGGCAAAAAGAGGAAGAACAAGGAAATACATTTATGACTGGATAGAAATTGACAAAGAACATTTCCAAACAAGTCATGAACACCAGAAAGTTTTACCATATTTGAAATATTGAAATATTTGAAATTCTGTTGTTTGTTGTTTTGGTTTGAGGGGTTTTATTTTGTTTGGTTGGTTTTTTCTTTGATTTGATTTGATTTGTCTTGTTTTGTTTTTTTTTCTCTGCTTTGGTCAACCCTTATTCACACTTACATACTCGCTTTTATCCACTCCAGTAGAACAAGAAGATTTGGGTTCCCTCCCTGTTATTACACTGCATAGAAGGAGCAATTCTGATAAAAGCAGCAGTGGAAAGTAGAAAATATTTTACAATGACAATACATATATATAGATTAGATTAAGCTCACTCAGATACACATTTTTCATCTATTTTAATAATGGCCCTTCTCTGGGTCTGAATTACTTTTGGTTAACCCCTACGTTTCAGAGTTTAATTCATGATATGTATGATTTTAAATCTAACAGACACTGAAATTTCTGTTGCCTTTGAGTTTTAGAACTAAAGCTGCATTTTTATTTAAGAATGATGGGATGATACTTATAGAAAATGCTAAAAATTAGTTTAATAAACACCCATTTTCCATTAAAAACATGTGCCACCTTTTATCTAAACATAGGCGTCAGTGAAATAACTGTTCAGCACATTTTAGCTACAAAGTTGTTATTTTGGGAATTTAAGCTGTTATTAAATTACAAATTATAGCCTTTACCTCAATACTCTAGTTGCAAAACCACATATAAAACTGCAGCGAGCTTCATTAAGAAGATGCTTACAGTTATTTTTACAAGCATTCGTTAGCTTTAACAGTACATGACAGTACATGCATATAAACATCTTGTGTGCTGGGTTTTTTGTTAATCAGTAAGCTGAATCAGGGAGAAATACTACAGGTATAGCAATATCTTGTCAATTCATATATTAAAAAAAATGTAACCAGACAAGACTTTCTCTTTCTTAATTTCAAATATCTTTTTAAACACAGACGAAACTTCATCTATGGTAAAACAAGAGAGTGCAGCAAATGGAAGAGTTGGGGATGATCTAAAGTGTGTTATCTTACTGTCATTTCATTTCTGCTGTGGTGAGATTGCGACTACATGATGAAGAGAGTGTTCTCTACTCACAAAGATTTACAGGATTTACCCACTGATTTCTTTCAAGAAATGTATTTGCATATCAGGAGTTTACATACACTCTCATGTGCAGCCTGTACTACACAGCTTGTCTGTATGAGGCATATAGTGCAAAGAAAAGCTGGCAATGAGCTCTACAACTAATTCTTCATGTGTGGACAAATATAGCTTTCCTGAGGGGTAACTTTCTCAACTTCAAAGAAGGAAGTGATTGCACTTCCAATCACTGCAGACATACTACCAGCAAGTGTGGACACCATAAACTCAGACCTAACCCAACTGTGCCCTGTGTTCAGTGCACTGAATCATGGGCTGCAGGGAAATTTCCTTCTGTCATTATTATTATTCAAGAGAATCAAGATCCTCACAAAGAGAATATTTTTACAGCTGCTTCCTAGAACATGTGGACAGCAAGCAGGGTCTGAGAGAAGAGTCAGTGTGCGGACTACACCAATCTATCATCATCAGAGGCCAGCGGCACCAAACTACTACCCTGTCCAGGAGCAAGGAATAAACAGGTAAAGAGATGTGGCTCCTGCAGGAATCCCCTGGAGGAAACGATTGCCAAAATGAGAATGCTGCAGGGCAGTAAGATAACCATGGAGGGAGAAAGCAGTTTCAAAGGCATCACACAAGCCAAGGGACAGTGCATACATACATAGAAGAGAAGAGAGTCCTTTAAAGACACCAAAGATTCACAAGCACTTGGCTGCTGCCTCCTTGGAAGATGTACTAATGTTTTAATGAGTAAGTGCACAGCAAAGAGCAGAAAATACTTTGACTGTTTCACCTGAAACCATTGCAGCTTCCCTGTCAGAATCTTTGGCAGTAAGACATAATGCACAACAGTATGAAATGCAACATAACACTTCCTGAAGGTATTACTATTTACAAGAGCTGATACTGTAGAGGTAAGGAACACGTAAATAAACTACCAACTACTACCTTAGTTAAAGCTACAAATTCTTTCATAAAGTCCTACAAGTAAGAATTACCTTGTGTTAAACATAAAATCTTTTTCTGAGCAAAGGGAAGACCACTTATGTAAGAAAATTAGGATTTGGTGTTATTCCAAATAAAGTTTAAGTCTATTAGTGCAAGATATTTAGCTAATCTATAAAAGCCCTTCATTTGTAATAGTAAAAATTCATATTCACTTAGCTACATTTCCTTGCTGAAAACTTAATGAATGATAAATAAAGACTACAGTGGGACTTTCTGCCATGCCAGGATATTAAATATCAGTGGAATCAAATTTCTTGATGAATAAAGCAGAAAGCAGGCAGGCTTCTACAATATATTGCATCTTCCTCTTTGTCAAAACTCCATATATTCATAAAAGTCATACACTTCATTCACTGTTTGATTCTGATACTTTATTTCATTACAAGAACATCATATTTTCTTACTATTGCTAATATTGAACTAGCATTGAGAAATAGGTAGAGTGGGACTGCAATATAAGGAGCTCAGCCAAAAAAAGCGAATGTATTCTTTAATATTTCAGATGGTCATATCAGTTATACTTCTGATATAGATCTTTTTTGATGTGCACTTATGGATAACATTTGCATTTTAATTGTGGGGAAATATTCCACTGTAAGATAAAAACAGCAATAGAGCAGCATTTATTCTGATTCTATTGACTGGATTTCATAAGCTTCGTTACTAAAAGTAGTCTTTCTACTCGAACTTGTTCTAAATAGGAATAATCTAGAAAGAGTTCAAGCTCTCTGGGAAAAGAAAAGTTATTATTAATGTCATTGTGGTGTGGGGTTTTTTTCATATTGCAAATAGATTTTTTAAACTTGCATCTGTGTTAGCCTAGCTCTGATTTTATACTGATGGATAACTCTAGACATCACAATTATAGGTGAACATTTGATCTTTAAATTTGATACTGGAGATAGCCTTTCTAATTTGTGAAATCTAGTTGCAACCTTTTTTCTATGTGGGTTTAGCTACAGATTGTTCCCTACTTCTTCATCATCATGTCCAGTCAAGAAGAAAACAAATCAAAATCAAAAGAAATCCAAAAATAAAAAGAAACCAAACAAACAACCCCCCCACCCAACAAAACAAAAACTAGCAAACAAAAAAACCAAACAAAATGAACCAACCAAACAAAAAAAAAAACCATGCATACACACAAACCCAAAGAAAACCAGGACAATTAGACCATTTACAAAACATCTGAAAAGGTCCTGTTGGATGAAAAAAGCAGCCTGAGGACCAATCTAGATTTCCTTAGGGCTGACAAAAATATATAAAATATGTTAGATTTGAAAAACAACTGTTATGGTTTTATTTTAAGGAAAACTTTTTCTGTTTTTGTTTACAAGCAGGGGGGTGTGCCTGCCTGGAGGGTGCTGGAACCCCTGTCCCACAGCAGGGTGTTGCAGGACCAGCCCCCTCCTCCCCTTTCCCCCCCCAGTCTGCCACGGCCTTGGCACGGGGAGGCCCGTAGGCCCGGGACCTCCTGCCTGCCGCAGTCCCTCGGACCAGGGCAGAGTTTTGGCACCCCCCCGCCACCTGCCATGGCCCCGTGGCTGTGGCTGTGGCGAGTTCCCAGTGTGGGTGCTTGGATCTGGGCCGAGTGCCTGCCCCAGGTGGCACGGGCCAGCAAGACACCTGCACCCAGTGCCCCCAGTGGCCGGGGTGGACGGGGAGTCCTGGTGGGAGGCTAGGAGAAGACAAACGCCATTTTTGGCTAAGCCACATGGTGGAGGTGGGGAAAGTTTTCCCACGGTTCAGGACCAGAGATAGGTGGGGGGTGAAGATGAACCAATGGGGGTGCAAGGCTACACCCTCCTGGGGTGGGAAGAGTGTGGGAAAAAGGACATGATNGGCTACACCCTCCTGCGGTTGGAAGAGTGTGGGAAAAAGGACATGATGCAGGCGTGAGATGCAAAGAATTCTTGGCCAGGACAAAAAGATACAAAAAGCAGCAAAGCCCAGAGGCCATCCCTTCTTTTGGCCACGCAAAGCTCCTGAGAGGGTGGCTGCTGCAACTCGGATCCCTTCCCTGCATCATGCACTTCAGGTTTGGCCAAGAGGCTCACCCCACCCTTTTATTCATTTTTTTTCCCCCCCTGCCTACCCTCCGATACTTAGTTTAATTTTCAGGTTTTTACATTGTTTGATAAGGGTGTTTCTTTTAACATAAGGGTGTTCTTAACATATATTTTTGTTCTCTGTTTTATTAAAAGTTTTCTCTATTTTTATACTCAGACAAGTCTCAAAAATTTGATATTGAATTCATCTTAATTCACTTCAATTGTCCCTTTTAAACAAGGACAACAATTCACAGAGAAATAATAAAGACAACACATGAAAATGCACCTCAGAGGCAGGATAAAATGTTGTTTGGCAGCTATTCTTCTTTCAATGTATATATTGGGATCTATCTTGTAATTGTAAAATTTTCCACAACACACCACACAGTTTTATAGTTATTTGACAAAAAGTTTAATGGATAAGTCTATTGTTTGTGTATGTTATACCTTTTAAAATGTAATCAGAAAACCTTTGTTCTGTCAAAGAAGATGAAATAATAAAACTAATATCCCAGTGGCGAAAATTGACTAGTAAAACTACTCAGAACTTATCTGATTGAAGAAAATTTCTCATTTTCAGGTCAGTAGAGAGCTGACTCTAAACCGATGGAACTCAAATTTCCTTATGCACTCTTACATGCTGAATAATGAAAGATAATCCCATTTTTGTAGAGGAAAATGTAAAAATGCTACTCTTTTCCATAACCATGGAGGTGAGTTGTCTACCTATTCCCAATCAGTCTGTCAATAAGAACAGCCCAGGACTATTATTTCATCCATTTCCTTGGCTGCAAAAGAAAACGATCAAGTCCCTAGTATCAGCTTGTTCGTAGATGTCACTGTGCTCCAGATGCAGAAGTGGGACTAAGAATCAAGAAACCCTAGTAACAGTGAGATGTCAATTTTTTGAATGGAAGTCAAAGAATCATTTCCCCACAATTAGATAAAAATATTCCAAGGACTGATTCCATGTAATTATTGTGTGAAAATATTAAGTTATCCTAGAAGGCATAGGGAAAACAGGCACATATTTTGACCCCAGATCCTTTAATATATAGTCACAATGCAAATCCACTATCCCACTTCTAATAAGGGCAAATCCATTAGTTGTTGGAAATATGAAGTTGTATTAAAGAGAGTTGAACATTTCATAGAAGCAATATTCATACCACAAAAATGCATAAAAAATTTAGTGGAGTAGTAACAATACCTTTTGACACTAGAACTATTCCAGGACTTCAAGGGGCAAATAAGTATCTTACTTTAGTAAAATTTGAATTATGTACAATGCAATAACAACATTATTTAAACATGGATATTAGTCTTAATTAGAAGATATATTCACTAGCATGTAAAATATTTTTTTTCCAAATAATTAAAACTGCTTCTTAAAATGTTCTGTAATGAATAGTGACACACTAATGCTGCACAGTTAAAACAGATTATCTGAAAATTGAATCTAAATGTACTGTAATTCACATTCATTAAAAGACTAGACATTTTTCAAGTAAATGAAACTGTTCTATAAAAATCAATTTGCTCTACAACAGTAACATATCACAGACTTGCAGTTAAAATGCAATCATTTAAATGGGAGAAACACTAATCCAGCAGTAATTATTCCATTGACCCAACAACACATTCATATTCAAGAAAATAAAATACCCACCCTGCATCTGTGAGACAGTGAAGGGTATCTTTAGACTCAGTAATTGTTGTTTAGCCATGAAAAGACAGATTATTATATACAGCAAATTCAAAATATACACTGAGGACTGGAAAAGAGAAATGACTTGAAGAAACTTTTACAGCTTCCATCTATACATTTTGGTCCAAGTATTGGATATTTGACATAAAATTAATGATTTTGTTTAAGTTTATTAGCTTAATGAAAAATGTCAGATTATTTATAAGACATAATTGCATGTAAGATTATAATTAATGTTATACTCTTATTGAAAACATAAGTTAACACATGCTATTTGCAAATTTTCAGTTTAGGATATCTCTTCAGGTATGTTTGATTACTAAGAAGAGTTGCAGAAGTTAATTTTGTTTGCCTTTTTAGTGCTGAACAATAAGAATCAAAGGCAGAATTTAAAAAATTGGCAATTTATTGCATTAAATAACTGAATTCCAGCATTTGTTTAGGGTAACATGGCCACCTATTGTGGAGCTCACATTCAATTTCATATATCAGTGTGAAATTTCAGACATTTCCCATTCTATATGAGGTGATTAGGACCATGATATTTTACTTTAAATATCTTATCTCTTCCTTCTCAAAAAAACCCAAAATAGATTGTTTGGATCATAGTAAACTTTACTAAGTCTGTTTTTGCAACACACTAACATTTAAGTTTTCATGTACAAAATATAGAAATTTGGCAGGGGAGTCATGCTTGTACCAGAGATATGTTTACCTTAATCCATAAATAAATAAATAAGTCCATGCTGAAATCTGACACACTTCAGTCATTCTATCTGAACTGGGTTAGCTGGAGTGGTGATTGAACATCATACACTGAAGCAGTTGTAGAAGTCCACAATGTCAAGGCATTTTGTAGCTTTGGTTTTCAAGACTATGCGTCAACAAGTTATGCTGCATAAGGCAGCAGAAATGTCCCAGCCTTTATTACGTGATGGATTTTTCTACTTTAAGTGTGTGATATATAAAGTTGTTTCAGCATCAAGTGGCTTTTCAACAAATAACATCCATAATTCTCAATAACAATTGTCAACTCCAGTTTCATCTGGATGTTACTGTGCTTCAAAAGACTCGTGGCGTGTAGTTCATTCTGCAGTGCCATAACACTGAAAGACTGAAATTGAACTTTGCCAAACGTTTGTCAGCCAGGTGACTTTCTTAGCACCATTATTTCTCATGAGAAACTGAAATTCTTACCATGGCCACATCCCACCACAGATAATAAACATTACACTCTCTTATGCTTTGATATTCTAGTGGAGTTATTTCCTATCTATGTTTTAATATGTTTAACTATTGAGATAATTATTTTAGGAAAACATCTTTGAGTAGATAAGATGTGAACAAGCTTCAGCATGATTACAGACTTCACTGTGAACAGACAAGCACTACAATCTGATCATTACCTGCCTGCCACAGTGCTCGTGTCACTGCCGGACCCTTTCCACCCCGACTAGCTCTAACAGCAACAGCCGCCGAGCAACAGACAGGGGGAGACACCACCCTGCTCCTAGTTCCCCTATTGCAGAGAACCGTCAAGGCAGCGCTTCAGGACAGACCTGAACAGTACCAGACCGATCTGCCCTGGAGGGGAAGGCTTGACCACAAGGGTGCAGCGTCAGTAGGCAAAGGATACAGGCATCCTTTTTGGGTTGAGTCAGTCCAGGTTTATTGGAACTCTGGAAGCAGTGTACCTATAGAGCCCTCTAAGCCCTAGGGAAGGCAACCGAAAAAGGCTGTGAGTTCCTCAGTACATTAACTTATAAGGGGGGGTTGGTACAAAGGAGGAGCTCGGGGAACACCAGTGGGGAGGTAGAGTAGGAGGGTTAAAGGAAAGGATTACATAACCAGCGACCAATAAGGTGAGGGGTAGGTCCGGTGGGCCAATGGCTCACCAAGTAGCCTGGAAGGTTCGGGAAGGGTAGGAGGGGTCAGGATACATATAAGGGATAACCATGGAACATTCTAGAAGGAAAGGAGGAGTTTGAGGAGGAGCTGTAGGAGGGGTTACACTTTAGGGGAGGATACATATGAAGGAATGAACCAAATACAGGATAGAGGTCAACAGAACATACTATTGTATAGGGTGAACAGAATAAACATAAAAACCTGCCATCATAACAATGTTTGACAAGACAGTAGAATTGGCTTTATACCTACTCAGACTCATGAAGATAAACCAGGAGGAACATTTATGTGAAGAACACTTAAGGAGAAGCAGCTAACTAATTGTATCCCACTTGTGAAAAAGAATTATTGTATAGTTCATGGACTTTGGGAAACTGAAGAAACTATCTTTGGGTATATAGATTCCAACTGTAATCAGTTCAGAGCTCCTTGATGACACTAATAACAAGAGGATTCAAATGAGTAGAAATGCAAATTGACTGATGATCAGTGAGAATAATTCCATTTAGGTATGGAATGGAGTATGGACCAGAAACTGAAATTGTGATGGGGGACTGCTTATCTTGTCTACGCCTATCTCTACCAGATGCCCAGATAAATGATGATATAGTGTACTTGCGCAGATTAAAAGCATATTTACTACAGTGCAATTTAGAACTACAATTTAACACATCTCATTCATCAGAAAATTATGTGATTTCCTGATAACGAGGGGGCCTAACAGTCCCACATATCTTCTTTCATTTATACAACAGCACACTATTCTATAAAATGAACCTTTCTTAAAAGATATCCATGACAGGCTTGTTCACTTTTTATATACAGTTGTTTCACGACAAGCTTCAACAACTGTCCAGACAAAACTGTAACTGTGAGAATTCTGCTAGTGACCAGAATTGAGTAGTCAAGTCAAAATTGATCTAAACTTGAAGCTAGGTTTATGTTAAAAGTGCATGAATGTATATACTGTAATTACAAACTATTCCTAAACTTTTGGCATCATTAGAATTTTTTTTTAATTGGTACTTCAGGTCACACTCTGACATACTTGTTATTCTACTGTGTCTGAAATAATATATATAAACTGAATTTGAGTCATATCTATTGTTAAAATCATATTATTTTCAACATCCAACAAACTATCACATTTTTTCAGAATATCTTGAAAATATTTTTTTTCTCAGAAGGAAAGGTTTTACATATGAGCATGAAGAACATTCTGCCTTCAAGACGACAGAGAGATTGAATGCCTGAATAAAACTTCGAAAAAGTTAACCTGGAAGGAAGATCATGAAAATTCTTCACTACAGACTTTCTACAAAGTTACAAGGTTACATGTCTTCCAGAAAATAAAGAACACCTGCTGATTTACTGCATGGACGGAGAATGCATACAAAGCAAAATCTTAAATGTTAATAGATTACCAATTCTCTTGTTCTGAAAGATCACAATCAGATAAAAGTCAGAGCCCAAAAGAAACAGCAAAGATTTGAAATATTGGCATTAAATACACCTTGAAATAGACCTTTGTGAAAGTATGACAACCTAGAAAGACTATAGATAAGATCTCACAGAGTGTTTCTCTACTGTTGGTTTGATTGCTCTTTGTTTCATTCCTCAGCATCAGGAAAAAAGGATGGATCAGCACTAAGTCTTGCTCCCTCCTCCTGGTTCAGATTGCCAAAAATTTTCGCCATCAAATGCACTCATGTCACAGCTCTTATCATGCTCTTCATATGATAGCCATTGAGACAGTCTTCTCTTTATTTCGTCTGTGTTGTAAAGAGATATCAATTCTTAAAATAATTAATTAGCACTTGGAGTTGGGAAAAGGAGTGATAGTGGAAGACCATTTGTGGCTGCAGGAACATGTATACATATGACTTTATATTTTGGGACTTGAGTAATCCCATACAAGACCATTCAAACAAAGTCGTAAGAACAAAAGCAATATATTTTTGACATCCATCAGAAAAACCTTTTTATGCAGCCATAGTCGATCTGCAGGTAGGGGGAACAAGGGCTCAAGATCACAAAAAATTAACATCTTTGTTCAGGCACTTAAGGAACTAGTTCTCCCTCTATACTTCACACTGATGAGGTCTCTCCAGTTCTGGGCCACTCCAAGAAAAACATTGAGGTGGTAGAGCATGTTCAGAGAAGGACAATGAAGTTGGTGAAGGGCTGAGAGAGTAAGACATGAGGAGAGGCTGAGGAAGCTCAGGTTGTTTAGCCTGGAGAAAAGAAGATTCAGGAAAAACCTCATGGCCCTCTACAACTGCCTGAAAGGAGGTTGTAGCCAGGTGGGGGTTGGCCTCTTTTCCTAGGCAACTAGTGACACGACAAGGTGAAATGGCCTCAAGCTTGCCAGGAAGGTTCAGGTTGGACATTAAGAAATATTTCTTCTCTGAAAAGGTTGTCAAGCATTGAAATGGACTGCCAGGGGAGGTGGTGAAATGATCATTCCTGGAGGTGTTCAAGAAACTACTGGATATGGCACTTAGTAATATAGTTTAGTTGACAAGGTAGTGTTTGGTCAAAGGATGGACTCAGTGATCTTGGAGGTCTTTTCCAACCTTAATGATTCAATCATTCTATGAAGGATAGGACTAGATACTGCCCATCAGTGTACCAAACATAAGAGGATTTAAAGATCCAAGCTCTATCTTCAATAGGTATGCAAAGTTGCTCATCTCTTATTTTACAGAGGCAATACAGTGCTTTTACTCACCAGCTATATTTTGGTAGGTTGTTCTTTGCTATTCACAGCAGCACATGGAACACAACAGGAACCTGACTCTAGACAGCATCCTCCCAGACAGAGATAATGGAGATAAGGTATGTGTGTCCTGAAAGAGAGTTAGTTGTTATTCCTGATGTTTAGTCTTAAATCGTAGGTCATTGCATTACTTAGCCTTATTAGCTGGCTAGCCATTTACTGCCTGTATAATTACTGACTTATAATAAGACAAATTCTTAATTAATTTCTGTACATTAAGGCTGTCCAAGAGCAATATAGAGTTGTTGCACTGGTGCTTCTGAGTAGAGGATGTCATTCAGTTGCTATTAGCAGAAAATCAAAGTAGAAGCCCTAAGCTTTGACATGGATCATTATTTGTGACTGGTTTTCACATGATTTGTAATTGAAAATTATCTATACTTGTAGAATAGACTTATAACCTATGCATGAATTTTTGGTTTAAATATGCAGTGTTTACATCGAAATGTTATCTGCAGTCAGAAAAACTAGACATGGTTTTCGGCTCATGTTTGGAAACCTTCTAGGATGTCTGCTCTAGACTACAGTTGTATCTTAGCTCAGAGCTCCTGTTGTAGAGTGCTCCTTAGCTACTATCTAAGATCACTATGGTGCACTCTCAGTAGATTTTATTAGCCAAAATCCCCTCAGATTCCAAGTACACTGAACATGTTCCTACTCCCTGAGAGGCAAAGGAAGTTCCTTCTGCCATTCTAGCTGTTCCCTCCAGCCTTAGAGGGGAAAGCACAAGACAACACCCTCATTTAAGTGTAATGAATTGCTGTAGTCATTCACCCACACTCCTCCTCAGCCAGAGGTGAAAGGAAAGGAGCCTTCCCAGCCAGAATTCAAAATTGTTGAGAGGGAAAAGAGACCAGAGAACAGAACTGGAAAAGGAATTGATTGGGAAGATGGTCTAGAGCTGAAGTGCATGAAGGGTCATAAATTGTTAAAATTTTTACAATAAGCAAATGTGGCTGCAAGAATATTTGACTTTGGGATTAAAGAGATTTTTAATGTCAAAGGGAGGAAAATGTTCAGTGCTACAAATTATGCCAAATCAACTCAGTTTGCTGGTACAAAGTGTTACAAATTACAAGTTAGATGATGATCAAGATTAATTTTATATTGAGGAGGGTAACATCCTACATTTCCAGTTTTTATAGCCAACATATGAAAACTGAGGGGAAAGAATAATGGCTAAATGGAAAAGAACTAGAAATTATTACCTTTCCTTTTATTCAGCAGGGTCAAAATCAGAATATCGACAAGATGCATGGTACTTCTGAAATAAATAAGTAATATTTTGTGAAGTATAATCAGAGTAATTGCCACCTAAAGCTTGTTAATCTACAGCGGTTGTCATCTTCAAAACATTATGAAAACAAAAAATTCTTAGCTATTTCTCAAAGCATGAAGTAGTCCCCATGAGAGAACGGATATAGTTAGAGGCAGCAGGCATAGGATGACCTCCAAATTGCTCTCTAGGGTCTCAACTATCATTAGTCACAACAGAGTGTAGGTAACATTTTAAAAAATATCTCTTTGATTTAGGAGCTGCCAGGCTGGTAGATGAAATCTGGCAAAATTTCTTCAGCATTTGAAGGTGGCAATACCCCACAGCGATCTGTTTTCTTTCTCAGTTCAGAGTTAATTCCTCTAAAACAACCTCAGCTATTTGCTTCTACACACATGTGTAAGGGGTTGACCTCAGCTGGACACCAAGTGCCCACCCAGTCACTCTATTCTTCCCACTTCCTTCCCAGCCAGGCAGGGGGAAGAGAATAAGGTGGTAAACAACTCATGGGTTGGGATAAGGCAATTTACTAAAGCAAAACCAAACTTGGGCATGCAAAAATGAAGCGAAAAATAAGTTATTTTCTACTTCCCATCAACAACAATGTCTGGCCACATCCCAAGAAGCAGGGCACCAGTGCACTTAGCAGGCAGCCATTAGAAACAATGAGTGCCCCCTCTTCCTGCTCCTTTCCTTAGCTTTTATATCTGAGCTGATGTCATATGGCATATCCCTTTGGTTATTTTGGGTCAGCTGGCCTACTTGTGTCCTCTCGCAGAATCTTGCCCTCCATGGTGGAGAAGGAACGTTACAGTTCTGATGCTGTGCTCAGCAGTAGTCAAAACACTGGTGTGTTGTCAACACCCTTCTAGTTACCAATACAAAGCACAGCACTATGAGGCTGCTATGAGGAAATGGACTCCATCTCAGACAGATACAATACAACATGGAACCAAAATCCTATATTTTTTAAAGCTTTTCAGACACAGAAACATAGTGAAATATGTCCTCAAGGCACCTGGGTACACTGATTGACTAATTCTTGTTGCTTCCCGTCATCTAGTTCTAAGTTCTCAAAGGTATTTTGGTGCCTACCTCCAGGGGATAAAAAAAGAAAAGGGGCTAGATTTAAGAACCTAGAGGAAATGATTGAATTTCAGAATTTCCCATTTAGTATGTTCAAACACCTCATGAATTAGAATCTCAGAAAAGTGTTTCAAAGATTTCCTGAAATAAATATGCTTTCTAGGATGCTAGTATCTACTAAATAAAACTTTTTAGCATGAACAGGAATCTCAGAGCCTGTACTGTAGTACAGTCCAAAATTATAAATTTTGCTAAAAAAATATAAATTTTGCCCACCATCAGGATTTGCAGATTCTCTGGCTGCCTGATTCTTACAGCTCTGAGGAGTAAGTACAAGGTGTTGTGCTTCTGCATCTCCCAAGGACCTCAGATACTTCAGTGTTCACATGATTACAAAGAGAATTATTTTAGGAATGTGAACTAAAGTAATGCTTCCTTTATGCTTGGAGAATGAAAGTCAAGGCTAAGACTAAGAGGAGGGAGCTATCAGCTCAAACCTTCCAAGCCTGAAGGAGAGGGCATCTCAACTTTCCTGACACAGCATTGTCTCTGCCGAGAGTTCAATGAGAGAAGTACAGTTTATTTTCCTCTCAGGGCTCAGATGACATTTTAGAAAGAGGTTAAAACCAGTATATTCCTATAGTGGTGCCATCTTATTTTGCACAGTGTATAATTTTAGATGCCTCTGAAAATCTTATGATATCAGCAAAAATGTGTGGATTATTATAGTTAGACTTCTGTGCCTGTGTTTGTCTTTAGTTCCCATTTAACTCTCTGCTAAAGTATTTAACATTATGGTTATTAAGAAAGCATTAAAGAAAACATTACCATGTTGTGTTTTCTGTCTATGTTTGCAAAAATGAAACAACAGCCATTTCACATTGCCTTTTAGAAGACAGAAACAAGACAGGATCTGGACCTGGAAGTTTGCTGAATTGAATCAAAAGTGCATGACTTTTCTGATAGAAAGTTTTTTTCAAATTTTTTTTATTAAAGTTTGAGCTCCTGACATGGTTCTGACACCATAATGATGCTTTCTTGCAAAAACATTTTGAAATATGAGTGAAACTCTCTAAAGATACACCATAAATACGAGCCAAATAATGAAGTCACTACATGAAGCTTTTGTTCCGGCTTTATTTGTGTTACAAATAATTTATGGTAAAAAAGAAGAGTTGTGTAACTGTGTATAAGTGACAATCTCAGCTGCACGGAAGTTGAAACAAGATCCTGTAAAAAGACTTGACTGGATTAAAATACCTGCAGATTGATTAATTTTTGAGCTCTATTTATTACATACTTCATATTTGTTTTCTGTGTTTTGAATATTTAGCATATACACATGCTTTTCTCTAAAACAAAGGCCAATAAGCTTTCTTTTTATTTTTAAATTAAAGCTGAAAGGCTCATATAATGTACTAATGTTGGAATCCACAGCTTCAGGATAACCACCTGTTATAAACGTAACAATACAATTGTCAGCATAGGCAAAATTGTAATTGCACAATGATATTTGGTAGTCATAAAATTCATTTTGTAGAAGTAAATCATGTACCTTGAATTGCAAAAGCAGTTAAACATTTTATAAACACTTACTCTGTTCATTCAAGTGCTTCACAACAATTTTACTCCTTAGATTGTTTCTCACATTTCTTTACTATTATCTGAGACTGCATTTGGGTTTGTCTTGTTTGCAATAACTACATTTAAGCATTTTCATTCTTTCCTCTTAAAAATTTAAACAGCTTCTGCCATTCAATGGCTTAGTAGTGGGAAAGAACAGAAAATACCTATGTATGTAGGGATTTTTAACCCTTCCCTAAGGATGAATATACAAATATGTTCCTGAAGCAACTAATGGACTAAGACATTTTACCTTCCTGTTATGGATCAAGAGTCTTTATACTTGACACTGGGCATTAATCCACTTGTGGAATGTCGAAATATCCTTAAAACACTGAAAACAGCTGTCCTATCAACACAGAGATGCAGGTAAAATATATATGAAGAATTAGATTTAAAACCATACAATACTCTGCAGGAAGGGAGGAACAATTCAACCCTCACACTCACGGCATCTACTTATGTTTTATGTGCAGTTTGTCAGCACGGCTTAATAGCTCAAGACCATGCTAACTTGGCAACATGTATTCCAGTTCAGAAATTACCCCATCCTTTAGGCTTAGAATACATCCAGAACACTTATTTCGACCTGGAAGGAACAGTGCAGCTGTACCTTACAGCTGAAATATGGGATACTAGGGCAGAAGGGAGATAGTGTTTTCCCTGGTTTGTCAGCAGCAGCTGTTTGGCTCACAGCAATTACCAGAAATCTAAAAGTTACTGTCAGTTGTCTCTCTGATTCTGTATATCCTATGGGGTTTTGACTGCTCAGGAAAATACAATTCCCTTTAGCCTTGCTGTTCTTTGATTCTATGACATTTACTGCTCAGTTAGAAAGCCCCTTTTTTCCCAGGGCTGTTGTGGCCATGCTATAACCTGTATGCATGTCTCCAAAATTGATGTTAATCCCTGAAGCCTTTTAACCAGTGTCATAGTACCAGCCTGGTGTATTAGGCTAGACTGAGCCAGGGTTTTTCAATTTATGGTGAAAAGATGTGGAAAACATTAGTGTACTATCAAGCAAATTCTATGTATTCTAAACAACAACCATAACAAGCTTTCAATTTAAACAAAAAAAAGCAAAAAAAAAAAACAAAGCAGCTTCAGGACAAGGATAGGGCAATAAGAAATAAATAATGTATAAAATATCAAGAATGCAAACTCTATTCCATGAAAAAAAAAAAAAGTCCTGAAATCTTGGCGAAAAACTCTAATAATGTCCATTTGAAGTGGTTAGATGCTACACTCAGAAGTACGTACAAAAAATCTCTTACTAGGATAGATAGCAAATGTGTCAGCATGCTGAGTATGCTAGTCAGCCTTAATGACCTGAATCAACCTCATCTGGATTCTCTACCCACAGCCATGGGCACAGGAGCTTTGTTTAAGCTCTGTCCTCCCTGAGCTATGCTAGACCACTGTTGGTGTCTTGCTCAGCTGTGCCTGGCTATGCAGACCCTGGGACTGTGTTTGACCTGTGGACTGGCCTTGACCTTGGTTCTGCCTGGCAGGTCCAATGAATATGGTCCTAAATGTGATCTATGGACTGACCTTGGAGTTGGCTCATCTCTGTGATATTGCCTTATGGTCTGAGCTTTGGGTTGAGTCACCATCTCAGGTTTTGTCCTGCTTGTCTTGGTTGGGTACTGTGGGATGAGGACCTGGCTTCTGGCCCTGCTGGCCATGGTATCCCCATTGGCTTCCCAGCCCTTACAGAGAAGCTGGTCCTTGCTGTTCTCTGAGAGGATAGATGTCCAGGTTTGAAATGATCTTTCACAAACTCCATGTGTCTGACTTTCTCTCTTATACTGACTTATTTGTTTTTATATCAGAATTAACTGCTGTAAGTTAAGGAAGAGATGCATTCTAGCAAACTGAGTGCCTGAGATTTTGGTCTCTAATAGGAGGAGTGAAAGTTATGTTTATAAAGTACTATAGAACCATGCCAGGGCTGAATCTGGTTATACTTCTGCTGTTACTCTGCAGGAAGGATTTCTTGTATGTAATATAAATTTTTCATGTGCACTCTTCAATTCAGCCAAGTTGAGATGACAAAATAGAAACCATGCAGAGATTGAACCACTTCTTATTTATTTGTCAACAGACATTCTTGAAAGTAAAATGAAAACTAAAATGCCTAAATCTATATGAGTCATATGAGTAATGCCAAAGGAAGATGCTAAAAATGTCTCTAGGTGTTGTGAAACATGAAAAACAGCTATTTGGTTGGGGGAGGCTCCCTAACTTCCTTCTGTATACAATAGAAAAGGAAGATCCTTGAATTCCTGGTTTGAATCACATAATAGCACAAGAAAATCTTGGTAATTCTCAAAGGATTTTAATAGCTTAGATTTTGTTGTTTGTTTCTTTGGGGATTTGTTTGGGATTTTTTCTTTGTTGTAAGATATTGGAGTAATCGTGTTGTAGAATAGGTGAATGATACTACTGTGTTTCTGTATGCAACTTGGTATGGAAGAGAGTAGGAACCCCAAACTTGTAACTGTCTGCTGTGCCTCAAAAGCTTGGATTTCCGCTTCCCACCTATATTCAGGTGTGCTCTCGTTTTGACCTTTATTCTTTGTTCATTTGTATAACAGAGAAAAGTCCAACTGTTTCAGTTTGGGAAGGCAAAGGTTTGTTGCCACTTTTGATACTTATGGGTGTAAACTAAAGAGTAGAATACACTCTTTCTTGAAATTGATGTCTAACTTCTACTGAGTGTAGGAATTTATCCTTTCATAAGCATTTCTGAGAACTAACTTAGGTGCATTTAAGACTAATGTAAAAGAGTTTGGGAATTTATTCTTTTGTTACATCTTTCCATCCTTTGTATAAGAACCCTGGTTCTGAACCAAGGAGAATAGTAGGAAACAAAATAGTAGGAAACAAAAGCTGGTTTTTGGGCACTGACTGAGAAACTAAAGATCTCTAAGGAAAGCTGAAAAAGAGACCAGAACTGAAATATATTTTTCATGTTTTTCTGTTGCATCTAGGCTTCTAAGACCTAGCCCATTGCCCTAGTGGCCTGGATCATGATTTCTGAAATATAAGGGCTGACAAAATTGTTAAGAGCAATTTTTTTGTTTTTTAAAAACATGAGTTTGAATTTTAAAAAAAATCCACAGAAAATGTACAAAGAAACTATTTTCCCATGGCCATATGAAAGGGTCCTGCCATTTTACAGTGTGAAGATAGAGGGATTGCATTTGGAAAGGCAAACTGTAGATAAAAATTGAAAGTTTAATCACAGTTTTGCTAAATATTTATACTTGAAATATCTATAACTAATATAAATCGATTAAAAGAAACCCTACTGAAATGATAGTTACACATATATAACTTCTCAAGGTTTGTTGGAAAAGAAGCAGGGTCTGAGGGAAATTCTTGATATTTTAATAGTGCCCTGGTTACAGAGTAAGGGGGTGCAGCTTTTATCCCTGTTATTTATCCAGTTTCTTGTGTGAAAACTACCAATTTTTTCCAGAAATTTAAGGTTCACAAGCAAAACCACATTTCATTAAGTCAGTGTAATTAGAAATAAGGAGACTACTGTTTTAATTCCTGTGTCTAACTTAAAAGTGAACTGTCCAAAATGATGTAGACCTCTCTGAGGGTGAGGAAACATCAGATGAATAACTTTCACAGAATGACATGAGTTCAATTATTGCACAGAAATAGTTATATAGCACACCTTGATAATCACTTTATTTTGGAGGTTATACAGGAAACAGTGTGAATCTTTGACTTGGAGAAATCACCAGGGAATGGTGCAGTCTGTTTACTCTCCTTGCTATGTCTTACTGATTAGCCAGTTCACCTATGATGTTACTGAGTTTGGACTGTAAGTAGCTGTACATGGAACATACTAGGGAGGCAAAACAATTTATCTCCTTTTATTCTGACATTGATGTGCTTTAGAATTTCCCGGATTTACTGTACTAGACTCCAAAGTTGAGTTTTCATTAATTGGCTTTTTCATGTGCCTGCTGTGTCTGTACATTATTTTTCTCCCTACAGAAAATAGCTCATAAAACCTATAGCTCAATACAGATCTCTGCAGCTCAATAATAAACCTACAAAGCTAAGGGTGCCATATTTCCAGTAAATATTTCCAGATCCTTATCTGAAGAGATGCAAGCCACAACTCCTCTAATATTTTGTTATATCTCAGAAAAGAAAGAATTTTTATTAACAACAAAAAAACCCCAAACTTAGAGGCCGGCCAATTTTATGAAATCAGTTTTTTTTTCTTAAGCATTTTCTGTTACCAGCTACGTTGGCATTGTGAGCACCTACTGAATCAGTAGCCATAGTGTTGACAGGCATTTCTATGACTGCATGATAAGACATGGCATATAATATAATATAATATAATATAATATAATATTCCATCTATAATGGATATCTATTATATCCCTTGCCTCAATGGCTTGTTTTAATGGAGTCCAATGCAGGATATAGTAAGACATAATTTTTTAAATATTAAATCAAGAATGCAAACCATAAGTACTTGAGTTATCCACTTAGATATACACTTAAACCCCAACAGTTTCAGTGAATGACTGTTCATTGGGTCACTAAGAAATAACTTTTAAAAGAAAAACATCATTGCTACACATCAGACTGCTGTTTAATATTAATGCTCTTTTGCAGAAATTCATAAACATTGTGTTTAAGATAAGCACTTTCTTCTCTCATCAGGAGGGTCTTTTTATCTTAAGTACCTACCAATACAAAAATATTACCTGGAAATACATTTTTCTTTCCAACATCCACAAAAATGAAGCTTAAACATATGGATTTAGTTCCAAATAAGGTATAAGGCAAAATATCAGTTGCAAATAGTAGCCTGAAAAGTACCTGTCAACAGCTGTTCGGTGATTTGATTCCCAAGAATGCTACTTTAAAATATTTTCATTGCAGGAAGGTCATCACTTTTGTCCAGTTTTGCCATGTTTGAAATAGAAACATGTTTCTGTTGCAATTCCTGGAATCTCAATTTCATGGAATTATGGTAGGTGTAATTAGATCTCTTTAAAACCAAAAGAGATTGCATCACATATGTGAAGTTTATTTGACATTCCTATTAATATTTTCATTTTCATAGTCTTAATCAGGAATAACCTCGCCAGCAATAAAGTTAAAATAATTTTATTTACTCATCCTGCCGGTTACTCCTTCTTATACTGTGCTGACACTTGCTCCCCAAATGTCAGTGGGGCATCTTCCTGCGTCAGAAATGGGGGGTGTCACACCCAATCACAACCTTTGGCAATTGAGCTGATGACTGAGCAATAACCATCTTGGAAAACAAAACTTCCCTCACTTTTTTCTTTACTACAGGTTTTGTTGCTGATCATGTTACATGACATGGAATCTCCCTTTAGCCAATTTGAATCAGCTATCCTGGCTGTGCCCCCTCAATCCGTAGCATACCTGTAGCCTAATGCTGGAAGGCCACAATGGGGAAAAAAAGAAAGTGTTGATGCTGTGCAAGCACTATTCAGCAACAGTCAAAATACTGTTGCGTTGTCAACACTGCTTTAGCCACAAATCCAAAATACAGCACCAGATAGGCTGCTAAGACAAAAGCTAGCACCATCCCAGTCAGACACAGTGCAACTTGTAATGGTGAAAATCACATTAACTGGGCTGTAATTGTGATTGTCGGTTGAATAGAGAGAAAGACAGAAAAAATATTTTCTATTTCTTGTTATGCTGCATTTTCACACAGTGCTACACAGTTTTGCTACAACTATTTGAATATATTCATTTTTATGTGCTTCTGTTTCTACATTATTTCTGACTTCTCAGAAAGGTTTTACTTTGTGAGGATCTTTTAATGAACATATAAAATATGTAACATAATAAAAACAAATGCTACCCAATCTTTGGAAATAAGTTCATTTTGACTGAGTTAAGAAAGAGTTCAGGAAGGAAAAAACAATGAATCCCATAAAATGTTGTTTTCATATACTCAAAGAAAACGAAGTAGCGAGAGAATCATGTAGTTGTAAATACCTTGGCAGAGTTCTCAGCACTAAAATGTGTATTATTTGCAACTCTTTTCTGTAAGTAAAATTCCTATCAGGAAAATGATATCTAGGTCAGAAACAAAGAAATAAAAATTTGGATCTCAAGCTACAATGCCAGGTCATCCTTGAGAAACTGATGAAAAATTATTGCTAAGAGATAAATACAAGAATGAGTTCATGTTCCAACTGACATAAAAGCATTATAATGAACAGTTATTCTAAGGGAGTCAGAAATCTGAAAATCACCTCACTGGAAAGAATATATTTTTTGACCTTTTACTTAAAATTTAAAATTGTCTCTTTAAAAAAAACAATAGTGACATTTTAAGATACTTTCAAAAACTAGACATTCAAATAGGAATTCATCAGTATCAAGACATGCAAAAAATTGCTGTCAGAAGGTGGAAGATGAAACAAAGGTTTTATAGAATGTACTGTGATACCAATCATAACTATGACAGATGTAAATTGTGTGATAGAGCTCAGCCTGTGTCATATTGGGTAGCTTTAGTGATATCAGGTAAGAGTACTAGAAGGCTGCCCAGCACTCTGGGGTATAGGCCACTCCTCCAAGCTTTGTATCATCAGTGAATTTGCTGAGAAAGCATCTACCCCTTCATCCAAGTCATTGATGAATAAGTTAAACAGTACTGGACTGTACTCCTAGTGACTCAGACATACTTGGGCAATGGACTCTATTTGAATGATATTGCATAGGTTTTTGAGAAAAAAATTATAAATTGCACATCTGTCACCAGAGAGCTGTATAAGAAAACCCTGGATGAATTTGATTCCTTTAGAGATACTACTCTGCAAGGCCTATAAGACTCTTCAATTTCATCTGTAATATTGTTGTTATTTTCTGGTGGCTTACATGCATTTATGTGATTTACATGCCAACACTCTTGCACCATCAAGTGTATACAACACTAGGAAGCACATAAGATTGCAGTGGATACAAGACTATACTAACTTAATCATAATAATAGATTCACAAATCTTTCACTACCTTTCAACCAGAGAAGTGACAGAATATCTTGGACATTATTACTCATATTATAATTCTCCCCTTATTTTCTTTTTCATGTCTTAACTTCCTTGGTATTTTCTAACATTTCAATCCTCTACTCTGAAAATATGGATCCTTATCAAATGCGTTCCCTTGTTTAATCCTTAACATTGAAACTTTTCAATGTCCTTGACAAATTTAACTGGCTAGTGCAGGTGTTAAAATCCCCATTGCTAGTAACAGTTATAATATTAATTTAGACTAGTGAAAGTATACATGGTAAATCCTGCTTTGGCCTGGGTTTCATTCCAGTGTCTCCACATCTACTATTGCTGTATGTACTTAAACCCCCCCACCAAGCTCTTAATTTCTATGTCTATGATATTTAACAGATCTTACTAAATATAGTGTAATACTAACAAAAAAAAAGCATAAGAATTTCTTCTGCCATTAAGTAATCCATACCCTCTTTTTCTCACAAAAATCTAATTCTGCTTTGAAAATTACAAAAACTTGCAGACTGAAACTTCATTTGCCAGTAAATTATTTACATACATTTTCAATATGAAAGTACGTGAGGCAAAAAAACTATAAATTTTTAACTGAATTCAATGTATGCTCTGGATAGCAAATAATTCTGTCAGATTTTTTTTTTTTAACTTAATGTATAGCCTAAAAGTCACAAAAACCCCAACAATTTTATTTCTTTTTTTTTTTTTTTTGTATTGTAAGCTGTTCCTTTGCTTGTATTGAAAAAGCACCAAATTCTTCACAGAAGACAGAGTAAAAAATACTGAAGCCATAGGGTGCTTAACTGAAAAAAGATTGAACAACTGTGATATTTGCTTTTCCCTATACATCCTTCTGTAGATGTAGGCAGGAAAACAATGCTGAAAATAGTTATGCTCACAGTGTGTCAAAATATATCGTTGATAAAAGGAGGGAAGACATGACAGTTTTTAACATAACATAGATCACGAGTACTGTAAATCATGCACACATGGATAACTGCCCAAGTTAGTCTGGCCTTGGTTAGTAAAGTTGCATATATATGGATATATATGTTGACATATATACAAACACTTTAAAAAAAAAAGAAATTACAGTTTATATTAAAAAATAGGTTTAAACAATTAGAATAGAAATTCTTCTGGTGGTAATACGAGTTAAGGAATTAGGGATTTTTCTAAACATGCAACAAGCTTGTTAAATACCCACAAAAATACACTAACCACTAGGAGAAGTGGGTGAAAGATAAAAATGAGCTTCTTCAGAAGAATAAAGTTTTCATTTTACTCTCACATTAATTACCATTAAAGGTAGAAAATGTAAAAAATTTTATCTGCGGCCTGATTCATAGAGAAGCACTAGGCATCAGATGTAGAATTATTTCATGTCCAGTTGGCTGTGTTGCTTTTTTAACTTGTGTTATTGCTGCTGGAACTTCTGTGTACATCAGCAAAGCAGCTTATATGCTTAGGAGAGAATATCTTCCCTAAATATGTTTAAAGTATACAGCACTGTACCAGGAACTGTTCTCTATTAGGTGAGAAACAGCAGTATTGCTGTTATTTGAATGGATGGGGTAAATCTTTACAGGTATAAGTGAAAGACGAAATTTTAAAATAAAGACCCAACTTTAAAGCTGAATACACTTGGGACAGCTTTTTATACTGTCTCTCTATGGACTCTCTAGACAGAAGGACTTGTTCTATAAGACCATTCCACTGTGCCCTTCTAAATATTTTCTTAGTATTCATATTTCTTTGAAAGTCTTCAGAAAATTGGCCAACTGTAAAAAAATTGTGTGAAATCTAGTTTGGATTTTGTAGTTGTTAGAGAGCTACAGAATTCAAAAGGATAGCTGATACGTATATGGAGTTAGTTGCTAGGATTCAAGCATATAACACTTGTTTTGCAAGTGTATTTTGCTGGGCACTGCTGATACTTCTGTGTGAAGCAATTTACAAAGGTTTTTAATATGCTTATCTTTTCTTTCTAAAATAGGTAATACAAATACAGAAGCATGTTACCATTTTTTATATTGATCCCCATTCACAGACTTCCTGCCACTGGTTAGGTACAAAAAATCCCAAACTAAGATAATCCATAATCTCTATACTTTTAATATATGTGTTTCATTTTTTGCAGCTTAATTTTCTCATAATAATGTTTTATAAGCTATTTCTTTTTACTTCGTTGTCATTTTTTCCCAAGTTAGCATATGCATTGAAAACAAGATCTAGTTCACTGTATTCTCCCCCATTAGTTTAGTGGCTGTAATGAGAGACTGTTAGGTCCTGAATTTAGTTTTAACTAGCATGCTATGCCAGCTTGTTAAAAAACTTATCAAAACCTGGATACTGCAATGCGTAGACAACTGCCTGCTCAGCTACACTTGTCTCTGGGTAGCATAAAGAAGGGGTTAGGGCCACAGGCAACTTCATTATTGCATAGCTTCTGGGGTTACTGCTGGCTCCATACTACTGCCCTTCTCACATTCATTTTGGCTAATCTAGCAGTACATCGTGATTCCTATTGCAAAGTTTTCTAGCACCACAGTTTCGGAGAGGATTTTTGCTTGTTATGGATATTTTCTTTCTTTTCTCTTTATAATGCAAGAAAATGGAAATGCTTTCTTTAAAGGAGAAACTAGGCACCATAAAAAGACTTTGAGGTCAGTGGCAGAGAACTGTGACCCTCTGTGAGATGCCAGATCTGAATCTCACACTGCATTAATCACTTGGGTCAGAACAAACCAGCTCATGTGTGTGTGCGTGTGTGTGGCAGAGCCAGAGCCTGCAAGCCACATGGCTCGACTTGGAGCACATGGCAAGTCTGCTGCAAAGCATATGGTCCAAGGCGGCCAAACCACATGGCTGAGGATAATATGGATGGCTTGTCCATCCACACCACCCTGGAGCTCCTGATTGTGTGTGGTACCCATCACTCTGACTAGGAAGGCACTGAATGTTTGGCGAACCAGCTGTCCTTCCTGGGGGAGTGGCCATGGTACCCAAACCATATTTAAACAGCTGTGTGAGGACATGCATGGGGCAGGTGAGTCAGCTGTGGTCTGGGATTTTGGCCTGTTGACCTGGCAACATGTGTCTCATGGCAACTATTTTTCTCTCTTTCTCCTTTTTCTTCGATGTTTCTCTTTTCCTTCTCTACTCTTTTGTTTCCCTTGTGGGTAACTTAAAACCAAAGAAACTGGTTTTGTACTAAGCAGAGTTATTGTTTACTTTAGATTGGTTGTTTTTGTGAACTGTATCTTTGTTTCTTAACACTTTAGTGTAGTGCTTTTAATGATACTTTTTGCTGAATTGAATGGGGTTGGTGTTTACAAATGCTTTAGTATAGCATTTTTCCTTGGTTGCATGTTTGGGGGTTTTTTCCTGCAAATCCTTTTGCCAAAACACCTATTTTCTCATTAAACTAAAAGAAATCCTCCTATAGAAAGTGTGGCACTGTTTTCTCTGGATGTGATTTTGTAGATGATAATGAACCTAAAGACTTTAAAACCTTTTAAAGCCAAAGATGAAAGTAATTTTCCTTGTTAAGATTATATAGCCTCTAACTTGGATTGTTACACCCTCTGGCAAACACTTGAAAGTGAATGCAAACACTTAAAAGCTTTTGGTCAATCACAACTTTTTTACTGTGTAATGATTTTTCAGCTCCATGTAGCTCTTCAGGTAGGCTGTGGTGAGATACGCCTCAGTCAGCTTTGAGAACAGTAGGCTAAATCTCACTACAGATGGAGTCCTGTAGAGAGCTATTAATCAAATAGCCAATTAGCCATCTTTCATGGTAGCAGGTTTCAACACCATGTGACACAGCACATACCAGCTGTAATTATACAGGAGTGATCATCTTTTGGGAAAAGTTGCACATAGCCACAGAAGTCTTAACCCCCAGCCTTCCCCTTCACATGATATCTTGCCATCCATCCTTCTGCTGCAATGAATTTAGTAGAATTGTTGGTCTTAAAAAGAACCATTCATTTGGAATTAAAACTGTAGTTAAGATAATGTGCAGTGTATCTTTTTAAGTAGAAAATAAAGGGGAAAGTTTTTTGTTTGTTGTTAACAAACTGGAACAAAAACTTCAGTCAATTCTATCAAATTCTATTTATTTTCTAAACTCTGAAAATGTAAATTTTACACATTCTTCCTTAGAAACTTTTTTTTTGTTATTAAATTGGTTCCCTAGTCAAGTGCACCCACATAAAAAGAAACAAGAGCATTCTATGGACAGCAATACAGTGATATAAGAAGGAAAAAAGAAATATATTTTGGAAACACAAAGATTAAAATAAGGGGGAGGGGGGAGTGGAGAGCATAAAATAAGAAGGATTTACCACTACAAGTAAAATAAGACAAAATCTAAACTACCCTGCACCAAGGAAAGAACTGTACTTGCCTATTTCACCTTTGGAGAATCAGTGGTAACAAGACCAAAGAGACCAGCTGTAAGTATTGTACTTGAGGGAAATAGTTCTCAGCTCTGCCTTGGGCTTCATAAGTTCTGTCTGCCACAGGCAGTACAAGAGATGCTGTGAATTAGCAATCCTTTTCTGTGAACTCTTTGCCCAAATGTTATGTTTAGCTTCCTCCTTTTGCTTTCTCTGCCTGCATCCCACAGCTTGTTGAAAGACTAGATTTTGTGTCAAGTTAAAATGGGGAATGAAAATGTTTCACTGAAGATATAAAAATGAACAAATTGTATCCTATTATCATATGTCAGGAAACAAGAAAAAACTGCTGCTCTTTCTTCCTCATGCTCTTACCCTGACCCAGAATGGGGTGCCTCCCTCGGGACATAATCCTTCCCAAACTTCTCCATCATGGGTTCTTCTCACAGGCTGCAGTTCTTCAAGAACTACTTCAGCATGAGCTCTTTCCAGAGGATACATTTCTTCAGGAACAGACTGCTCCAGCATAAGTCCCTTGCAGGGTCAAAGTTCCTTCCAGAAAACCTTGTTGTGGATGAGTTCTTCTCCATGGGCTGCAGTTCCTGCCAGGAGTTTGCTCTTGCGTGGTATCTCCATGGTCTGCAACTTTATTCAGGGCATAGCCATCTGCATTAGGACTTATCCACGGGCTTCAGAGAGATGCCTGCTCTGCATTGGACCCCCACGGGCTGAAGGGGTACATCCTGCCTCACAGGATGCAGGGAAATCTGCTCTGGATCCTGGAGCCTCCTTCTTAATTCTTCACTGCCTTGGGTGTCTATGAAGGGTTGTTCCACTTTTTTCCTCTCCTTTATATCACATCTGCTCTGCGGTGCTTTTACTTTTTTGTAAATATGATTATACAGAGGCACTACCACTGTCACTCTTGGGCTCGGCTTTGTCTAGCTGGGTTTGGAGCAGGATGAAACTGTGTCCAAAGTGGGGGCATCTTGTGGTGTCTTTTGAAGGAAGTCACTCCTGCAGCTCACCTGCTACCAAAAGCTTGCTGTGTAAGCCCAGTGCTTCATAAAATCAAGGAAAAAGTGAAATAGTATCAATTTAAGTGTAAATTTCACAAGCTCTTTCAAAGAAAAGAGTCATAGAGAAGTCAAGGATTCTATCACAATACAGGCCTGATTTATGTTTGACCACGAGGATTGTGTAAGAAAGAAAGAGTGGCCTGATCTAAAGCCAGATGAAACCATTTACTGTGTTTCTGGTGAATGCAAAAAACATTACTAGAAATCAGTCCATTAACTTTTCAATGCCTCAGTGTCTTGGGGCGACTTTATGATATATCCCATATTCATGTTCTCTATGCTAGGGAAAAAAATATTTGAATCTTGTGCTGTTAAAACCAAGCCCTGAGAGCGGAGAGAAAAAAACAGCCAGAGAAATCTTTTCAAAACAATTCTAATGTTTCAAGGTTAGTTTCTGCTATGCTGCTGTGCAGTTTTGGTTTTTTGTTTTTTTTTTTTTTCTTTTTTCAGTGGCCAGGCTGCAAGAGGGGAGNACTTCATTATTTATTGTTATATATATTATTTAGTGTTTAGTATTATTATTATTTTCCTTGTGTGTTTGTTAAATAAATAGCTTTTTTCCCTTTCACTTTCCTTCGAGGAAATATTTCTGTTCTCGAACCTGGTGGCAGAGGGTGATTGCAGCCTGTTTTTATCAGAGAATATTTATCCCTCTGAATATATTTATTCCAAACCAGGACACTCGGGTAAGACAATTTTTTTTAACTTCAAAGAAATGTACAAAATTCCTACAACATCCCCCAAAACAAACAAACAAAAAAAGTGACTAGGCAGTACTGAAAGGGTAAACATGCAGGAAAAAAAAAAAAGGTACAGAGAAAAATATACAAGTAAATTATTAGCTGTCACTTTCCCACAGAGAACAATTGCTAGCCTAGAAATAGCCACCCAGCTATCAAAAGGATAATAGGAATCCCTAAACTATCCAAAAAGTAAAGTACTAACAGCAGTTTTCTCTTTTTGAAATGAAAATTAATTGTTCATTTGGCCCTAAAGTGTTTGATTTTTTTTTTAAGCTTGTAATCTACTTACTTTCTATTCCCTCTGTTAAAAAGAAAGAAGAAAAGTAATTATTGTCAGAAATAGTAAACTCATATTAATCACAATTACAAAGAGTAATGTCTGATTACAATTTTTAATCAGTCATGCTATTCTATCTTTAACTCACTAATGTTGGGACCACTAGAGTGGACAGCCATCTGTGCCTCTGTAAAATTAGAAATATGATGAATTATAGTCACTGGTAGTTTAAGACTATATCATGAATACAAATCATCAGAGCTGTGGCAATTTTAACATACTGCCAAAAATATTTTATCAGCTGTGTTTGCTATTCTTTTCCTCATGGATAAAAAATAGTTCCTACTGAAAGATCCACACTTTACTCATCAGCTTTTCATAATGATTTACAGTGAATGAGAAGACAAAGTTCTCCTCACTTTCTGTTTACATAGAACAAATCTCTTTAGTCATAGTCAATGCCACAGTCTGAAAATTACATTCTGCTCTTCTCTGATGGTCCCTATCTAGAGTAAGTCTATTAAGTTTTCAGACTCTCAAATAACATGTCTCTTAAGTATTATACTCAGTTGCGTTACTGCATATTCATCACCAGTATAACTGAGAGCAGAATCAGGTCCCTTTGGAATAACTGTGTTCACTGATTTGTTAAAATTATAAACTTTGGTCAGTAAGAGAATAAAATGGTGAGTCCTTTGAAACAGCAAATAAAATACAAACAATTCCTTATGGTAGTTGATAATAACATAAAGTAATAACATGCATTTGCTGAATATATTTATCAATCGCTCTGGGCAGCTTGCATCATGAACTGTGTCCTTGCGGGGAAAAGATTCCTCCTTATATGCAGCAAGTTCAATTGGTTCAACTTATGCCCCTTGTCTCTGTTTTCCCATCTTGTGCTACTGTGCAGGGTTTGGCTCCATCTTCTCCATTGCCTACCTGTGTAGGGGAGCTGCTCCAGGATGAACAAGGCCAGCACCCTTATCTCCTCATAGGGAAACTGCTTCAAGCCCCCATTGAAGTGGCCCTACATTTCACTTACTCCAGTTTTTCCATGTCTTTCATGTATTGGAAGATCAAAACTGGACACAGCATTCTAGACATATGGAACTATTCAATGAATGAATGGAGATAACCAGTTTCCTCAATTTACCAGCTATGCCTTTGCTAATACAGCCCAGGATGTAATTAGCATTCTTTACTAATAAATCAAACACCACTTTACGATGTGTATGAATGTGTCTAGTGGTTACTGTTTTCAAATCCATGCAGTCATGCAGAAACATTTCATTTGTTAGTCTTGGTCTCAAAACAAAGATACTACCTTTTTTCCCTCCAAATTTTTTCTATATTTCCTTAATCATGTGAATTGTTTAGTTGCCCTATTTTAAATTATCACTGTAAATATGTATTTAAAGCAGACATAAAAGGCAAAGATGCAATGAAGATACTTTCTCCAATTGTATTGTTTCAAATCATAGGTTAAATATAACCCCTTGAAAATGGTTAAATATAATCCCTAGAAAACACCTTGAACCCTTTAAGCTTTAACATTCTTTCTCCTTGGTGTATATGGATCACAGCTCAGGATTATCTTTTAACTGAAATGTTAAATGTTTCTGTTATGATTATAGAGAACCGCTGCCAGTATTGTTTTATAGAATAAGATCTTTAAGTGTCTCAGATCCTGACAAGACTGACAGTTGTCTTTGAGACTTCTAGGATGATAGAGCTGGGAACAGGGCTAAATGTGTGCCTTATGAGAAGAGATTGGATTTGGACAAAAGTAAGTATTCAAATAGGAAACTGGACTCCATTCTTAATTCTGTGAACAAAATTACTCTGCTAACAGTAGTCTTTCATCAAAACATATGATCTTAATCCATATTTATTTCCAAATTTCTTTTTTTCATTTAAAAAATCTTTGAATAACTGAATGGTTTAACATAAAGGTAAATAAAAAGAGATATACGTGTTGGCTTTTAAATAATGTCTGATGATTTTTAGTAATTCAAAGATTTAAGAAAAAAATGCAAGCAGTATCTTAGTTCTTGGAATTAATTTCATATTACAGTGGCTTCATTTTTTCTGAAGCATCCTGTAGCAGCTTCATGGTAAGCATAGTCATATGAATTTTTCGAGAATATGTGAAAGAATCAACGAAACAAAAAAAATAAAAGAGAAAAACCAAAACCTGACCATCAATGTTTTCTGTTCTTGCTTGGTCTTACACAGAAAGACATGTTTTATTTCCAGTCTGTGTCATGTTTCACCATAATGACCACAAAAAAATGCAAATATGTATCGATTTTATACAGAGGTCAGAAGAAAGGACAAGCAATTTGTGAATAAGTTAGCAGTCTTAAGTAAGAAAAGTAATTAGAAAGATGACTATAACCTTTGTTTAATGAATAGAAATAATAAATTACTTCCTTGGTGGTTTTGTGACCCTGTCAAGCTATCAAGGTGGTCTTTCCTGAGTCAATCTATGTTTCGATCCTTTTTGTAATCCAGTCCCACAGCTGTGGAAAATAACACCATTTATTTATTGATCCCTGATTGTTTTCATCTGTAGTGGGCAAGAAGCACTCACATTCACCTTCCACTGTTCTGAATGGTTCTTGTGAGCAAAACCAGGTGGATTTGTAAACTGTAGGTCTTGAACATTGTTTTTCTTTCTTCTTGGTATTGTTACTTGAGATGCTCACTTGTCAGTGTCACAGCAGGCTACTGAACAAGAAGAAATTATCACTTTAGCAGCCAGGTCTACTGCATAAAGCACATGCAAAATGTCCTTCCAAGACTAACACTGGTGTTTTGAGTTTCATTAATGCTATTCAGTAAGAGATATACTTAAGAAACATCTACTTGTGTACCTTTGTTTGAGGTTTTTCCTGCTAGCATGAACATTTTTTGTGAAAGACAACCATTGGTTATAAATACTGTAATTGGAATCAAATATTTCGAGGCTTTTTACTCTTAAAGAATTCCAGACCATACAGACTGGAACATTTCTGCCTGATATGGGACAGGGAGGTTCTTATTCCTGTGAGATAGGATGCAACAGCTGTTGCTGTTTTAACATTTTATTGAGGTATAGGGGGAAAAGAAAAACCCCCACAATTCAGTTCATTTTCAAGCAGTAAACTCACTAATGCTATAATTGAGAACAGCCTGAACATTAACGCATCCGATGAATTTAGCTGTCATGATTTTCAAAGCAGTTCTGTCTATAGGCTAATATTTAGGAACTTTCATAGATAGACTTCTTGACTATGTGTCGTAGGCCTGCCTAAAGTTAACCTTCCTCACAAGGTTCTGAGACAGCCCTTTCTCCTGCTACTAATATCTCCTGGAATGCCTATAACAGTATTACTGAAAGTAGCAAGTGAGAGGTAAGATAGTCATCCTATGCATATTCAGAACAAAAATAATAACTGAAAAATCATCATTTAAACTACAGACCAACACTGGGGAATTTCGGTGCCCCAACTCTTGTTTAAAATTCTGAAATTATGTTTTTAGACAGCAATAGCATTGAATAAGCATACTCATTCTGAGCTATCATATATGCAGGAAGAATATATAATTGCAAAAATGTGTCAGTTGGGAGTAGAAAAGTGAAACTACAGCTTCTAAGTGAGGTTACATCTCTCCTTATATCTGAAGTTAATATGCTCTGTGGTTTATATCTTCACACAACTTTTGAAACAACAATAACGACTGGATGATTGCCTCTGATAAATCAATTAAATAATTATGTCATGAAAAATAGGGTGGTTTTGCCCAACCCTTTGAAAGGGGAGATGTTGTCAACCCTTAATAATTTATTTGACTGTCAGAGTCCCCGGGAAATCAAAACCCTTTAATGACCGACCAGTCTGTCAGTGTCCTGTATTTGAAGAACTTTCACCAACTGGAGGGTGTGTTCTGGCCTTCACATTGTGTTTACTGTGGCCAGTCACTGTTAGCACCTTATCAGGAATAACTCTGACTGTGTATAGAAAGCACACTCTTTATTAATATAAGTTATGGCAAGTGACAGTTCATGATAGTCTATGATAGAATGTCCCCAAAGACACATTTAAAACCAGGTAATAGCAGTATAGGGCAAAACATAAGCATGAATTCTAAAGCAAAACAGTCTACTACAAATATTATGAAGTAAAAACAAATTCTAGGCTCTAAAGCAAGTAATTAGAGCACATAAGTTACAGCTTATCCATACAGGCATCCCTACATGAGATGGGAAGGGAGGTTCAGCTTGTCAGCTATCCCAGCAGTGGTGGGGGAAAAACTTCTCCCAATTTCTCCTGGTTTTCAACCTCTTAATAGTTTATTTCTTTAGTTTTAGGCAGAATTTTGAATTACTTTAGTCAGAAATGCTATATTTGGGTGGTGTGACAGGCATCTATTCTCTCTTGATGGATAATTAACACAGGTCAAAAGGGTCATCACATTCCCAACCTGTAGCTTATGCGCTGAAGTAAGGCTGTGGTGCCTTCGCACCATCCCATTCTTCAGTGTACAGGTGCTTATCAGTGTTTAGGGAACCTTTGTGGGACAATGTGACCTTTATGTTATCTGGGAAATGGCAGCTGGAATCTCTTCTTTATCAAGAGGAAGTGGCAGTGAGCCTTTCCTCTACAAATCTGACTCTATACTAGCTTTTGACGTTATCTATAATCCCACAAATTACTAATGCTTACTGGAAGAAATCTTCAATTCTTCTATTCTTGCAATTGCCATCAATGTATAGATTTTCAAGAACCGTTAAGAAAAAATCATTACTTTCCTTTGAGTAAAACTTGATTTTGATAACCAGCTACTACAAATGAGCAGTTTTAAATATGGTTCCTGAGATTATTCTAGTATAGTTTGTAGCTGAAAACTTACAGTACCTATTTTTCAGGTTTGATATCACCATCATGGCTAAGCTTCACGAACGAAGATATGGGAAGGGTTCTACCCACGCTTGCTACAAGCGTGCTTGTTATGGTTTTGTTTTGAGGAAAACTTTTTCTGTTTTTGTTTACAGGTGGGAGGTGTGCCTGCCCAGGCAGGGCTGAGACCCCTGTCCCGTAGCAGGGTGTTGCGGGGCCGGCCCCTCTTCCCTTCCCCGCCCCCCCCCCCGGCTGCCTTGGCATGGGGAGGCCCGGGGCCTTCTGCCTGCCGCAGTGCCTTGGACCGCCTGCCATGGTCCTGGGGTGTCCCGGTTGTGGTGGGCTCCCGGCACGGAGGGGACGTGGCTCTGGGCCTGGTACCTGTCCCAGGCACCATGGGCCTGCGCGGTGCCTGCGCCCGGTGCCCCCCATGGCCAGGGTGGTCAGGGGGTCCCGGTGGGGGGCTGGGGAGGGGATGGGCGCCGTGTTTGGCTGGGCCACGTGGTGGAGCTGGGGAAGGTTTTCCCGCAGCTCAGGACCAGAAGTAGGCGGGGGGCGAAGATGAACCAATGGGGACGCAAGGCTACACCCCCTCGTTAGGGTGGAAGAGTGTGGAAAAAGGACACCACGCAGGCATGAGATCTGAGGAATTCTGGGCCAGAACAAAGAGATATAAAAGCAGCGAAGCCCAGACACCATTCCCTTTTTTCGGCCGTGCGAGGTTCCTGAGAGGGTGGCTGCTGCAGCTCGGATCTTTTCCCCTGCACCACACGCTCCTGGTTTGGCTAAGAGGACTATCCCATCTTTTATTTGTTGGGTTTTTTTTTCCTTTTTTTTTGTTGTTGTTGTTTCTTCCCTCCGTTTTCTGCCTACCCTCAGATAATTAGTTCAATTCTCAGATTTTTATATTGTTTGATAAGGGTGTTTTTTCTTTGGAAAAAGAGTGGAACCAGTACCTGGTGTTTCTTTTAACATAAGGGTGTTCTTAATATATATTTTTGTTCTCTGTTTTAATAAAGGTTTTTCTCTCTCTTTATACTTAAACGAGTCTCGAAAAATTGATATTGAATTCATTTGAATTTGTTTCAACTGTCTCTCCCCCTCAAACGGAGACAGTGCTGGTAGCTAAAAAGGCCGATGTGGGACAGACAAGTCCAGGTACAAAAGGCATAGCGGAAAATCTCCTTAGGTGGTATTGACGAGGCACGGTTCTTTCTGTGATGTCTTTTCTCCTCAAGGCTAATTCTACGTGAGTTTTCAAGGGAGGCAGCAGCATTATAGATGGTGTGTCTCCATGATTCCCAATTTGAGACCAAAGTGGACCACTGATGGTGGTCAATATGGCCAAGACTGAGGTGCTGTTTCAAGGAGTCCTTGTATCTCCTCTTTGGGGCTCTTCTGTTGAGGCAGCCAAAGGTGAGTTCACCATAAAGCACAGTCTTAGGGAGGCGGTGATCCTCCATACTGGAAATGTGCCCTGCCTCAGGTTTGATATATAGGCAGGTGAAGTCACACACAAAAGTTTCCTGCTGTTTGGAGACAAAAGTTCACCTGAAGAAATTCTGAGAGTTAATTTAATTTAGATCTGAACCCAAGTGCTATTCCTTTAGAAAAATTAATCCAACCACTTCTCAATGCACTTCAATTTTCAGGATGAGAAAGAAAAATCTAAATAAAATTTTAGGTTCCTGTAAGGTGGGAACTGTAGACTTTAAGACCTTCCCACTCTCAAAATTTCAATAAAAATGTATGCTAGAAGATGAACTGGAAGATTTTTTGG
This sequence comes from Calyptomena viridis, assembly GCA_013390005.1. Classification (NCBI taxonomy): domain Eukaryota; kingdom Metazoa; phylum Chordata; class Aves; order Passeriformes; family Eurylaimidae; genus Calyptomena; species Calyptomena viridis. The sequence goes on from WEIV01005231.1 coordinate 141,955, forward strand.
AAATTTTCTCTTCGAGACACATCCTTAGTCATATATCCAGCTTTAAAAATGCTGAGACAAGATAAATGTCTTCATATTTTATTGTAGGCTGTGAGAATGACCTGAAGAAATGGATTTTCAAAATGCAATTATTAAATCTTGTAAACATCAGGGGATTAAGAATCTTTTTAGGCTGCCAGTCTTGTCATATGGGCAAAGGCCAAAAACCTATTGAGGATGTCATGTTTATGTTCAATGAGCTGCCAAAATATAATTAAAATTTTTTGGAATACTTACATGTTAGCACATTTGAAAGAAAAAAGCATGATAAAGGAAAAGGGAATGCAATTTATCATACTAAAAGAAGTACACTGAAGAAATGTGGGATTTATTTTAGAGACACTGCCAACAACCAGTCATGCATGTTTGTTCTTCTGCCAGTGTTAATATTGTGCATTGTACTTTCCTTTCTTTTCCTTTTTAATTTTTTTTGTTCTATTTGAAAAATACAAGAAAGGAACACAGGACATGTAGGTGGAAAAAGGCTGAGAAGAATTATAACAAAAAATGTAATGATATGTCCTCTTTTTTTTTTTTACCATAAATTTAGACACTGGGAATTTATAGATACACCTAGTGATATTTCATCCTCCAAGCTATTTTTAAAATGCTGAAACATATTACAGTTTTCCTTATCTGAGGGATATAACCATGTAACTGCTGTATGTCCCTATCCAAATAAAAATTGTATTCTTTGTCATAAATGCAACATTTATGCAGGTGGAAATAAGCAAGTATTCATTTTCAATTACATATATCTGCTTCCAGTGAAAGAAGATTTAGTGAAATACCGATAGGGCAGCTTATAGAAAGGTTCTTACAAAAGTGTAGGACTACTGACAGAAATCTCATCCTAACCCCAATGAAAGACTTATTACTTATTGGCATTTCATTATCTTATTCATGGCATTTATGCTGGGTCGCAAAATTAATTTATGTCTAATACCTGCTCTCCTTCCACAACAAAGGATAAGGACCTCTACATACCACTTCATCTATGCTGCAAATAGGAAGGATATGCATGTCTTGTAACACATCTCTGTACAGTAACTACAGGTCTTTGAGAGGATGTTTGGAATCTCTGAAACAAAACGAAACAAACAAACAAAGAAAAAAAAGTGGAAAAGGCCAAGTTTAAATATTTAGGCCCAGAAAAAGTCAATTACAAAAGCATCAGAATTCCAGTCTTTTTAAATAAGTGTACTTAATCTGGTTTCATAAAACTGAAAAATCTACATTATTGCACTCTGTTTTGTCTTGATATTTTTTTATTATAGAGCACATCTACACCCACTTTTTGCTAAGTATGCCAGCTGCAGTGCTCATCAATTCTAATTTCATTACTTTTAATCCTGTGAGTTATACAGATCTTTGTTTTAGAGACAGAGGAGATACAAATACTATTTATTCAGAAAAGAAGTTGAAACGTGACTAACAAAAGTTACTAGGGCAGAGTTACAGTCCCTTAAAGTACTTAAAACCTTATTGTTTCTCAAGTGTTTAAACGTTAAGCAGTCAAAAGGAAGGTCACAGAGAAAAAGGTCACAGAGTGGTTGAAGGACCTCTGGAGATTATCTAGTCCAATCCCCTGCTAAAGCAGGTTCACCTGGAACAGCTCGCACAGTATTGCATCCATGTGGGGTTTGAACATCTCCAGAGGATACTCCACAACCTCTCTGGACAGCCTGTCCCAGTGCTGTGTTTCCCTCAAAGGAAAGTTTTTCCTTATATTAGAGGACAGCCAGAACAAGCTGTTTTATCACTTTCACAGGGACGGAGGTAAGGCTGACTGGTCTGTAGTTTCCTGGGTCATCCATCTCACCCTTTTTGAAGACTGGAGTGATATTGGCTTTCCTTCAGTCTTCAGGCACTTCTCCTATTTTCCATGAACTTCAAAAAATGATGGATTTGTGTGTGTCGAGTTTGTCTGAATGGTCTCTAACACAATCCTCCTCAAACAAGGGAAAGTCTTTCTTTTTCCAGAGTTTTTCTGTTACCTCTAGGTTCTGAGATTCCTGAGGACTAGCTTTAGCAGTAACGGCTGAAGCAAACAAGTTTAAGACTCCAGTCTCAGAGCCACAAGCTTAACTGGAAGTATTACTTTTAAAATATATATTTAAGTCTTTAAAGCTTGCTCATTAAATTTCAAAAAGCATTTAGTTTGTTAATACCTCAAAATAGCATAAAAAGAAAATGGTGACATGCTTTCTCAAGGGATTTCTCTTAATTTAGTGAGAAAAATAAACATTTTGGTGCAACCAAAGCAGATGCATTCCACAGAAGTACTCAACACAAACCAACTCATAGCTTAGTAAAATACAACCCACCAGTTTTCAGTTATCCAAAAGAGACTAAGAGTAAAGAAAAGAATAAAGAATGAGATTAAAAGAAGAAACAGGAGTAAAGGAAGAGAGGAGAGAAAAGGAGTAAAGAAAGACAATATAAGACAAATAGTTACTGCTGAGAGTCCGATGGAAGTCCGGCTTACACAGCAGCAGCCAGAGAAAGAAGAAAAAGCAAAAACAGAGCCTCATGCTCCTGTATTTATGTGGTCTGGCCAGTGTAGCCACGCTGCCCAGGCAGGACCTCCAGTATACTGTGACGATTCAGTGCCCTCCTGGCCAGAGTGAGGGGTGATGTAGCTCATCAGAGATTCCAGGTCATGTGGGCAGGTTACCAGGTGGGCCTTTTGATTGACAGTTGCCTTATGCAGGCTTCCAGCCCTGCCATATGGCTTCCATGCTGCCATGAGAATGGAGGCCTGACCATGTGGACTCTGACCCGGCCCCTCCCCCAACACAAACGGTTTGTTCCGACACAATAAATATAAATGACTTTGATTATTACAGAATCACAGAATCACAGAATTAACTAGGTTGGTAAAGATCTTTGCGATCNGGACAAGGGGAAGGCTACATTGACCCTGTGTCCTCTTATTCTGTCACTGGTAACTTTGAACCAGTGTCTCACAACAAAGCATTCAGTAACTCCTCTTTCTCTGTATCCTCCGACACCAAGGCACCCACCTCATTCAGCAGTGGGCCCACATTCTCCCTAACTTTCCTTTTGCTTCTGATGTACTTAAAGAAGCTCTTCAGTTTGTCCTTGACATCCTTTGTTAGGTTTAATTCCAAGTGGACCTCAGCTTTTCTTGTTTCATCCTTGCATACTCCGAAAATGTCCTTACATTCTTGCTAAGTAGCTTGTCCCCTTTTCTATAAACCTTCTTCCATCTGAGTTTGCTTGAAGCTCCTCACTCACCCATGCAGTCTTCTGCTCCCTCTGCATGATTTCTTACTCACAGGGATGCACAAATCTTGAGCTTGGAGGAAATGATTTTTGCATATTTATAAGCTTTCTTAGACCACCCTAACTTTCAGAGCCCTAACCCATAGGATTCCTCCAAGCAGTTCTTTGAAGAGACCAAAGTCAGTTGTCCTGAAGTCCAGGGTTGTTACCCTACTTATTGTTCTGCTTTCTCCACATAGGATCCTGAACTCATGGTCACTTCAAGCCAAGGCTTACCCCAACCTTCATATCCCAAACTAGTCCTTTCTTCGTTAGTACAGGTACAGTAGTAGAACTCTCCTTTTTGGCTCCTTCATCACCTTTATCAAAAAATTATCATCAGTGCTCTTCAGGAAGCTTCTGGACTATGCGTACCTACCTGCGCTGTCTTTCCAGCAGATATCAGTTCCCCATGAGAGTCAGGGCCTGTGATCTCGAGGCTTTTTTCAGCTGTCTATAGAAGGCCTTGTTGACTTCCTCCTCCTGGTCAGGTGGTCACCCATGTCAGCCAGCCCCTTAATTCTTACCCATAAGCTCTCGACTCATTCTTCATTCACCCCCAGGCAGAGCTTGATACATTCCAGTTACTCACATAAAGAGCAACTCAACCATCTTGCCCTGATTTGTCTTGATTAGATTACCATAACTAATGGACAGGTATGACCACCAGCTAAAAATCTGAGAGTGGCTCATGCAAATTCAACACATGTAGGTGAAAAAATCATGCCCTACAGGTGTCTTTAGAAAAGAAAAGCAACAAGTTTTTTCCCCTTTCCTTTAATGGACTAATATCCTTGTTTATATGTTTAATGCTATTATCATTAAGATCATTGTATGTGGATCAGTCCAGAGTTTGCACTTTTTTTTTCTTAGAATCAGAGTCGAGACCATTGCTGTCTTTTAGCAAGAGTAATGACAAACCTTATAATAAAAACTCCCAAGAATCCGCCATGAAGACCAAGCTATTAATTGTATCTGTGCAATTTTCTCATTCAGGTTCAATTAGTTAACATTCTTGTATGAAGGCAAAAGTTTGGAGCAATGTCTTTATTTTTTTTTTGATTGTTTTCCCTTTATTTTCCTTTTTCCCCTTCAGATCGTCTACATGACTTCCTACCCTGACATAGATATAGATAATTCAGATCTTCAGTCACCTAAGAGGTCAAATACCAAATATTTCCTACAGTGTAGGCTCAGCTTGATCCCAAAAGAAAAAGAAATGTAAATGTGTTTTTGTTGCATATAGCTTAGTATTTAGGAGTCCAAGGTAACCTTTGAAAAAGATCAAAGATGAATCAGTTACTATGTATTTGCTTTCCTGAACTGATAAAAAATATCTAGGCATGCTCTTCTCTGACAATAGTTCCTCTCACAGTTAGAATCCCTCTCTGATTGGCACTGGTGATTAAAAGATATGGATAGTGCCATAAAGCCAATGGATTTTATTAGAGAATCTATCATTATACTGTGACAATTTTAGTCCTCTTGTTGTTGACAAGGATGACAATTTTTGAAGTTACTCTCTTTAGACAGTGTATTTGCAGGCTTGCCAATATGTTTGAGGAAAAGTTTCTTTTGTTGAGGAAGTCCAAGCTAGCAAGGCTGATGCATGGTTCTTGATAGCACTGGATGATGGCAGAATAAGAGAGAAGAGAGTGGAAGATGATTACAGCTGCAGCAACAGCAATGAAACTGTAAGTAATTATACCACTGAAATGTCAAAAGACAAGATGCATGACAGAGAATCTCTGCTAATCTTGGCATGCTGACTGACAGCCACGACGTTCTGTCTTGGAAGATGAGAATTTAGCAGTTATGTAAGAAATGGAAAAAGGAGTAGTGATGATCTAAGACATGCAGCATTCCAAGAAACATGAGCATTTTTGTACATAAATACGGATAAAATAAAAATTATTCCATCAATTACCTAATGGCTTTGCTTTTTGTTAAAAAAAATTATCAAAGTAGAATCCAACTTCTCATATATAATCTCTTTGATCTCTTGTGAAGCGCTTTCATGCACAATAACCCAGATTTAATCACTAAAATATTGAAATCAAGTAAAGAACTAAAGATCTTGTCTCTTTTATGGATGTTATTGGTAACTTTTTCTCATAGTGAAAAGTTCATATATAAGGGATTTACATAAAAATCATGCAGAAAAGATTTAAAATCCACCAAGCAATTATATGAGGTTTAAATCTAATGACCAATCTAAATTTATTTTCTTTTCAGTGCCACATTAAGTCATATGTGAAGACCTGTAGTCCTTTCTGAGAATGTGCAGGTATAGAGCAGCTGGACCCCAGACCACAGAATCAAGTAGATACCAGTCCTCCTAGAAATTATGACAAACCAAATGAAGTGGATTATTGGGAAAAGGCAACACAGATCTATGAGGGTAGATCATGCCTAACTAAATCACCTCCTATGACAAAATAACATCTTCTGACAGCATGGGGAGAGAAGTGTAAATTGTTTATTTAGACTTTGGCAATGTGCTCAACCCTGTTTCCCACAGCCTTCTCTTGGATAAACTGTCATGATACAGACAGGATGGGTGATCTGTGAAATGGGTAGGAAAGTAGCTCACAGGCAGCACTCAGAGTGGTATTCAATAATTTTTCCTCAACCTGGCACTCTGCCATAAGTGGGCTTCCCATAGACATCAATGCTGCAACCTATATGCTTCATCACCTTCATAAATTATCTGGATGATGGGTTCGAAAGAACCTTTGCCAAGTTTACTGATGACGCCTAACTTGGTAATGAGGCGGACGCATCAAAAGGGAGAGACATACTACAGAGAGGCCTAGACAGGCTGCAAGAGTGGGCTAGCAAGACAAATATGAACTTTAACAAAGACTAATACTGTGTTCAGCTCTGGGCTTGTCAGTACGAGACATGGAGTTCCTGGAGGGGGTCCAGCAGAGGGCTAAGAAGATGAATAAGAGATTGGAGCGTCTGTCTTATGAGAAAAGGCTGAGAGGGATGGGCCTGTTCAGTCTTGAGAAGACTGAGACAGGACCCTATCAATGTCTGTAAGTATCTGAAGAGGATGGAGCCAGGCTCTTCTCAGTGATTCAATGAAAAAAGGCAATAGGCAGAAACTGATGCATAGCAAGTTCCACCTGAATAGGAGGAAGAACTTCTTTACTGTGTGGGTGAGCAGACACTGCAACAGATTGCCCAGAGATGTTGTGGAGTCTCCCTCACTGGAGATATCTCACTGGAGATATTCAAGAACCATCAGGACACAATTCTAACAATCACAGATAATCTGACAATCACAGACAGTCTGGTTTGTGATGGCCCTTCTTGAGCAGGGAGATTGGACCAGCTGACTCACTGTGATCCCTTCCAACCTTACCCATTCTGTGATTCTGTGAAGTGCAAGGTCCTGCACTTGGGATTGAACTGCCACAGAACCCAGAACAGGCTGAGATTTATGTGACTGGGAACAGCCTTGCTGAAAGGGACCTAGGGGTCCTGGTGGACAATAAGGTAAACAGGAGTCAGTAGTGCTGCTGCAGCAATGAAGACAAATTGGATTCTGGGCTGCACATGCAGATTATTAGGAGAGATAGAGACATAATCATCCCATTCTACTCAGCATGTGTCAGACCTCATCTGGAGTACTGTGTCCAGTTCTCGTTCCCATGGCTCAAAAAGGATGCAGACAGATGGTAGTGGCTTCAAAGGAAGGCCGTGAAGATGACCAAAGAGTTGGAGGACCTGCCCTGTGAGGAAAGACTGAAGGAGTCAGGTCTTTGCTTCTGGAGAGAAGGCCTGGGTGGACCTCCTTGTGGTATTTTAGTAGAGCAGCCACAAAGATGAGGCTCCCTTCAACAAAAAGACACATAGAAAGACAAGAAAAACAGAAGGAAGGTTTCATCTTAATAAAAGAAATAGATTTTTTACAGTGAAAACAAGCAATCACTGGAACAACCTCCCCAGGGACATAGTAGAGTCTTCACCACTGGCGACATGCAAGATGTGATTAAACAGGATGATAGTTAATCTCATCTAGGCTTCATTTCCCAGAATAGGTTAGGTCAGATGATCTTCTGAGGTCTCTTCCCAGCTGAGTTGTTCTATAATGCTATGATTCTAACCTACTGTCCACATTTTATATGGTAGAACTGCATCGACACAGAAAGTCACAGGCAAATCTTTTGTACAAGAGAAGACGTGGTCCTATCATTTTTGTGTTTAAATCATTTTGTGTTTATCCCATCACTCATTGGAGGATATCTCTTTCACATCCTTAATTATCTAATCTTCTTATAATTTTCTTTAATTTTATAGCTTCCATATATCTCATGCATAACATGATTCTCATGAATCTCATGCTCTGAAGCCATGGCAAATACTCCTCAATCTTTCCTGATGGAAGAACTTTTCCAGAAGTTGTAAATATGTTGCTTTTAATTTCACCAAATATCCCTGAGTTTTGTACTGTCAGAAGCAAAAGAGAATGCAATTCCCTTTCCCTGTGGCTTTCAGTATTTTAGGGTTTTTTTCTAGCATGTCCAGTCTTTCTTCATTGAAAGCAAACAGCCTCAATTTTTGGTTATATCATGTCTTCAGCTTCCAGGAATGTGTATATTTTATATATTAGAAAGAAGGCAGCTGAAATACATCATATGAAGCACTTATTTCTCTCTGTTGACTAAGGAGAATAAGTTGACTAGCTGTAGGGAATGAGTGGACCTTGAAAAAAAGATGATGAGGAGATAGGCCAATTTAAGAATTTCTTCTTTTTGTTCAAGAGACCTTTGGTAGCTGGGAAGCTTAGGCTTGGATTTCTTTCCATCTCCAGCCTTTCAGAACAGTTTACTCCCTGAAAAGTTAACCATTTCACAGAAGACCTTGGAGTCCCCATGAGCTGGGGAAGGCAAGCTGGAGAGGAAAGGGTTTTGCATTCTTTCATGCCCAGCATGTACACAAGCCGCTAGCCAGAGTTCTTGCCTTTGAAAAATAAATTTTTCCTAAGTTCTTCAACTGCCTGGCATTTTGGGGATACCTGCATTATCTTCCTTTACACTAGCTTGGAGACAGAGGATCAGAAATTGAATGAATGCATTCTGCTTCTTCAGCAAAATACAAACACATTACCTCGGTAAGAATTTTGCATTCCCAGCCAGGACTTCAAAACTGTGGTGTATAATACCTTCTGTATCGACATGTTAAAGGAGGATGGATTGAATGGCATTGCTTGCATAGTAACTGCTGTTTTTTTGCTACCCTTTGCCTCTTTTGTAGATCAATTAAGAATGACAGTCAGTCACTGAAATAATCTGGAAGAAGGACTAATTCAATGCCTATATGTAATAATTTACATATGACAGCAGGAGACCTGATAGTATCTCTATAACTGAGAAAGTTGTTTGGACCACAAGAAGTAAATATGGAGATCTGTGGCAATGGTTGCTCAGGAGTCCATTTCAAAGAGATGAGTTTTGGGTTGTTTCTTTTTTATTTGTTTTCTTAAATAGCTCCCTGCATTACAAAACGACAGAAGAAATTATTTTTCACTGAGATAAAGTGCACAGAAAATTCATATTCAATTACTGCAAGAATAATTTCTCATGAATGTATAAGTTTTCTTTTTCTCTTTCTGGTAAGATTGTCTCAGAAGGACTGCAGCAATCCAATAGTGCTGTTCTTACCCTACTAAAGTCAGCAAACTAGACTAATTGAAATATTTCAGTTCATAGAAAATGTCAGCAGATATGTTGCAATTCCCACATTATGCACATCTGTTATGGCATTGACTCCGGCTAAATGCCAAGAGCCCACACACACATCCAAAATTTCTCAGAGAGGGAAAAAAACCCTCGACTTTTGTGATAAGGATTACAAGCAACTGTTATTAACTATTTCACAAGCAAAACAGGCTCTAACTTAGAATATTAAGTATTCACTACTACTAAATATTAAGTATTCCCTACTACTGCTACTAAAATCAGAGCTTAAGAGTTTAAGAGTGAGAAGTTTGATAGATGTTTCATGTGGTGGTGCGAGATTTGTGTTTATTCCTTCATTCTCTTATTGTATAATTTCCCCTAAAATGGTTGGTTCTGTTACCTTTATTCCCCTCCCTGGATATTGTATCCTCCCCTTCTCTGTAACCCCACCTTTTACTCCTCCCCTAGACCTGCCTTATATGTAGAGAACTCTCCAGAAACCTCCCTTATATATACCCTAATCCTTGCCCCTTGCTGGAATGTTCCCTGCTACTCGGTTGCTAGTTGGCTTGAATAGCAGACCCCTGGTTTCCCTATTACATCATCCCTTTCCCCATTGGCCCTTTCCCTAGTCCTCCCCTTGATCCCTCCTCCCTTTATAACCCTGAACACAGCCGGTTTCCCTGTCTTTGTTGGTTACTTCCCTCCAGTGCTACAATAAACCTGGATACTGTAACCCTCAAAGATTGCCTGCCGCCTCCTTGCCTGCTGCCAGCCACACGCCCTGCAAAGGGTCGGTGAGGGTAGTCACCGCAACTACCTGCACTAAGGAGCCATAGGGGCGAGTGCTACCCTTGTTGCCCTTAGGTGCTGGAGGTGCGCCCCCTGCAATAGGGGGGCTTTCCACCCAATAGCACCCCACTCCTACTGCACGGACTGCAGCAGTTACAGACACCTTTCTCCCCACACCCCTCCCTATTAAGATTTTCTCCTTCCATCAGCAGCTTGGGAAGGCAGGGGTGGGGGGGTTACAGTCAGACATTGTCTTTGCTGTTGCTCAGAAGAGAGAGAGTCCCACCCTAGCTTTCCTCACGGGGTCTTTTTCAACAGAATTTGTGGATTATACTGACAACAGCTTTTCAGGTATTGCTGTCACATAAGTCACTTTACCATAGTGCAGTCATTCAGGTGCTGGCTGCTTGGCTGCTTCAGCGTGGGTCTCCCCAGGCTACCGGTCCTATCCAGCGTGTGTCTTTTCTTCCCATGGCCCACAGGACTCCATCAGGCCCTCCTACTCCAGACATGGACATCAAGCATCCCACAGGATCACAGCCTCTCTCCTCCAGCACTTCTCTGCTCCAGTGTGAAAATCGTCCAATCTTTCCACAGGTTTGCAGGCAAATCTTCGCTCCTATGATCCCCTACAGGTTGCTGGGGCCCTATTCCAGTGTTTAAGGCATCTTCTCTTTCTCCTTCCCTCCGACCTTGGTGTTAATCAAACTTTTCATTCTCCTCTCTCTTAAAAGGCCATGATGTTCTGCCTAGCCTTTTTTTTGACTCTCCTTCTTAAATATGTTTTCACAGAGGCATTGTCAAGTGACCTTGGCTAGCTCAGAGCTAACAGTAGCTGTAGAAACTTCCAGCAGCTTCTTAAAGAAGCCTCTCTCATAGCCCCTCCAACTAATAAAAAACTCTGGCTACTTAAAACCACAACAACATCTAAGCAGGAGCTTTTATCAAGGAAGCTTGACATTTCAGGGGTTTGTGTTGTGTTGGTTTGGGGCAAGGGACTTTTTAGGTTTGTTTTTTTTTTAAGAATCCAGGTACCTATGACTTTCATCAAATCACATATTCATCTGATTAAAGACTAGTTGTTAGGATCTGATCATTAAAAGATGCCTCTGCCAGAATTAAGGTGCAAACAAAACCATATGCCGATGTTAATAGTACAAATTTTATTTAACAATAAATATGAGAGAGAGAGAGAAATAGGAAGCGGGGGGGGAAGAGGGGGAAAGAGAGAGAACGATAGAGAGAAACATTGAGTAAAAAGATAAAGATATCACCACCACATGAATTCTCATGGCATCCTGTCAGTCTTTCTTCTTCTGGTCTTCTCAGTGGTGAGGGTCCCAAAGTCATGCTTCTGGGATACTACTTTTATACAGTCCATTTCCACTGTGGGAATCTGTTTTCTTGTAGGTTACCCAGATCTGCCTTACCAGGCCTGGTTTCTGTTGTTGCCATCTGCTCTTATCACAACTTCCTGTCATGGTGGATTCTCTTACGGGAATTTTCTTCTTTGACAGTGTTTTGAGACAATTAACTACATTGTTTAAGTCTTGACACTAGTAAACAGTGTTTCAGTAAGAGATGTCCAAGATCATAGAATGTCTTCCTACATAATGCACAGGAGCAAGGAATAAAACAAATGAAACACAGAAATGATAGAATTACTCATCTGGGTTAAGGCTCGTTTAGGCTGGAAAAGACCTTAAAGACACTTTATTATGATTTCTAGAATAATTCATAAAATATGAAAAAAACCCAACAAAAAGACAGAAGAAAGCCTTCAATATAAGCATTAAATGGAGACTGTAGCTTTAAAATAATATTTAGATATGAGAAGCTTGAACTCTCTAAATTGTAGATACTTAAGTGAAGGCAGACCACTAAATTTCCTACTCTCAACAATATCAGTTATCTATTACAAAAGCTATGTCTTCTTTTTCCTATCTTTTTTAGTTATTACAAGTGGTCAGGTTACTCAATGGATGTTTTTTCCCAGCTCTTTTGCAGACATGCAATATCACTGTGCTTTTTTATACATTTTCCCATCCTTCCCTCATCTCAGTTCTGCAGGTCCAAATACATTCCTGGTATCTGGCCCAAGACTGAATTTAAGCAGACCTAGAAAAGTATGGAAAATGTGTGTGAAACAATAAGGAGAGAGACCTCTAAGGATCAACAACTGTCAAAAAATGAGGTGATATATTTACTTTCCTGCTGAGGAGGCAGCTATGGTGTTTTGATTAGTACAAAGCCTCATAAAATATTTTTGACATTTTGTAAAGTTTGAGGATGCTGATGAAGCAGCAATAAAGTAGTAGGGGAGTATAACACTAAAACTGTAGTACTAGGGGTAGAGCTGGAAGTACAGCTGGGATTGTTAAGTATTCTACTTCCTCAGATCTCCCTGCAGCAAACTTGAGATCTCTCAAAAAGCACAAGGTACTCGAAGTGGAGTCACATTCCATATTGATAAATCCTTAATTTCATTTTTGCTTCAAAGTAAAAGCATGAGTCAACAAGAGAAGAACTCTGAGCTACATAAAAATGTTATCTGTATTAATGGGGCAAGGCCAGCAAAATGACGGTTAGAAGCGCTGATAAATAGAAGGTAGTTTAAATTATGCTGATGTGTCTATTCCATTTTCTCAGCAGACTATAAGCAGCATAATTAAATTGTTTTTTCACTCTGCATCCAAAGGGCATTCATTCCTTGTGTCCTTCTCATTTTTACAGCAAGTATCTAGGAGTGATATCCTGAAATATTAACACTGTCACTAGAAAGTGAACCCTTAGCATGCTTTCAGCTGTAGTACAACTTCTTTCACCTAAAGCCAGCAAATATAACCACATAGTCATAATGATCTGAACTACGCAATCTGTGAAATACAGGTACAGGTCTCAGTATAACTTAAACAAATATAGAAACATACCTTAAATTTTAATTTTCTCTGCCTTGCTGTTCTTTGCCTACTGTAAGGTATATGTTATGGATTATCTAACTTTAGTCTGGCATTGAAAAGAAGAACATGAAGAGCTCAGCCAAGTATTTGTGCTTTCCCACTGGCCCTCAGTTCTGAAACTCCTATTGAAACAAAGAATAGAATTAATATTGGAAAATTATAGAATTTGCTAAGGTGTTGGAAGGTCTACATGGAGGATAATTTGGGATGGGTTTGGAGGTGGGGCGTGTGTGCTTTTCAATGTAGTCCTCAGCTGGCACTATAGTAAGGTTCAAGTTTTCCCAATCCCAAACTGAGCTCCAAGGATGGATTCGACTTGAGATTAAGAAATCTAAATTTCAGTATCTACTTGTAGGCTTCTCTACAAGAGCTAGTTAATAGACTCAAGCTAATGACAGGAGTCTGAAAATGTCTATTAGTTGATTACAACTAGTGCTACTTGAAAGGCCCAAGAGTACCTAAAATACTTACATATATTAGATATACAGGTATAATGCAGGCATGAAATGGGTCAAAAGGGAGACTCACTCCTGTCTTGAGTGAAACTGGACAGCCAAGCAGGGTATGTTCTGATATCTTGATTGTATTAGGTGACTATGTTTACCCAATGAATGCTTTTCTGAAAGTCTACTTTTGTGACAGCTCAGTAATTTGATATGCTTTAATGACCGTATTAACTAGATGCCTAGAAACATGCCTATAGACACCTACACAAAGACACATTAATACAGATTTCTTTAGATTGAACTGATTTAAGTCTGCTGGAATAATTGAACTTTGTAATACTGACACAAAATTTGAAAGTTACATGGTACTGCTGTAGCTAGATCACTATAAAATTGACTGAAATATACACAGAGAAATCTACTTAGTTTATGAAACTTTGCTAAAAAAATATTGCTGTATTTCCTACTGAATAGTCAGGTTAGAAGATGAGCATCAAAAATCTGGAATTACTTTTTCCATAGATAAGACATTGGAATGCAAGTTGGATGTAAAATCCAAGAAATAATGGGCTAAGATGTTAACATTCCTTTCACATTTTACCATAACCAGTATGATCAGGTATGCTCTATACTGATTAGGTAATCTGCTGTCTTTCTTCAACAAGTCAGTTTCAGGAAATGAAGTAATTATCATACTGGGGAATGATAATGCTTAATAGCTGAGGACTGGAATTTTGAATAGTAATCCCACTTTATTATGATGTGGATAAAAATGCTTGACTTGTACTCTTTACAAATGCCATAAGCTGAGAAGAGATTTGCTTTCTGCACTTAGAGACAGAGGTCCTCAAATAACATTTCACTCAATTTTCAGAGATCTTATACCTAATCAAAAGTTAAAAGTCCTGTATGACACTAGAAATTACAGGGGATCTACTATTTCAAGCAACCACTTTACAACAACCAATGTATTGCTTGCAAAAAAGCTAAAACAATACACACACTTTTTTTTTTTTTCATTATATTGTTAAGAAGCTTAGTTTAAGCATCAATATAAAGAAAAAGATATCCTGTTTTGACCATGACCTGAAAGAAAACTTGTCAAAACCGATATCAAATATTGTCAGTAAAACACTGATCTCCACAGATCTCTGTTATGATGGCCACCTCTTCCTTAAGACTGTGATAGATGAGAATGTCACACAGAGTAAACACCAAAGAAGATTTTTGAGGCGATTAAAGCATTTTATCCAAACAAGGATCCAACTCAAGACAAAACTAAACTATTTGTTGCTATGTTAAGCAACAAATTCTCAATTGCAAGTGCATTTTTTTTCCATATGCTTCTAGGCATAAATTTGCAGGTTCAGGTCCTAGACACTGAGACCTTTAAGCACTATTCCACACTGTATAATGACACGTAACTCAGCTAATACAGCTTTGGGCATCTGCTATGTGTTTTGATAAAAGATGACCCAGTGCTATTATTATGGCAAATTGAAATATGGTGAATGGCTGAAAGGCAAGATGATGAAATGTTACAAACACCCGCAAGACATATCTTTAGCTGTCACATTAGTTCTGCAAAAGGGCAACTTGTAGCAAGAGATGATCTGCTATTTCAAAGATGCATCAAAGTGTTGGATTAAAAGCTGTGAAACACAAAATGTACCAGAGGAGTACAAATGGGTTACTGAGACACAAGGCACCTGAGTCCATAGCAAAAAGCTAATTTCACAGAGAAGTCATGAAAGTTGAGTACTTTTAAACCAAGCTGATGAGAAGCTATTATAGCTTAAGAAGTACATCATCAACACAAAATTTAGAATTTAGGCCTCTGGTTCAACTTGAACTCTTAAGTCTGTCATAGAAGATTTATAGCACTGTGAAAACATATTAAGGAAGAGATATGCAAATGATCTGAGATTTTGTTGAAGTTCATGTTAAGACAGCATAACTTACTGTGCCTCTATGAAAGCCAATTTTAATGTGAACAAAACTGTGACTAGAAAAACCTGCTATGGAACTTATAATTGGCATTTCATCTGTTATGTCAAATGTTCCCTATTTAATTTCTTAAAATGTTTTATTAAGTTACAAGTTTTAAATTTGCCTAGCTTTGTAAGCTGAGATATGTAATATGAAGAAATTTTATAACATTGTCTACTGGTTTATTTACTTGTAGTAAAACACTGTAGTAAAATTCTGCTTCATCTTGACCACTTCATCAAACTTTCTGAAAAATATCAGTATGTACATGTCAATTTAGAAAGTTTCAGGGTAATGTGGCCTAAGCTGCATTCACTTTCACCTAATCCAGGTACAGTCTCTTCCTTTAGAGCTACAATACCTCAACACCTCATGCATAGGCAAAAATAGAGGAAGGAGATTTGCTACCAACAGGTATTTTGGGTAAGATGAAAATATACTGTGGTATTGTGTTTTTAAGTTTGTCTGCCGCTTCATAATGGTTTATTCCACCCTGTTCTGTAATGGTACATTCTGTTAAATGTATACACCCCTTATTATGTAAATCCCCGAAACTCCCCCCCAACTCCAGCCCTTCTTCCAGCCTCTTCCCTACCAATCACCTAAAAACACACCTCCTGTTCCAGCATCTTCCCTGCCAGTCTCTAATTCTCAGCAGGTCAAAGGTGCACTGACCTTCCCTGTCCCTCCCCTTACTCCTATTGGTTACCCATGCTTGTCCATGCTTCCCTAGCTCTTCCCATCCCAGTCTCCCATTGGCCTGTTCCCAGGTTACCACCCCCAGTTAAAAGTGCCTGCAGTCTATTGTTCTCTGCCTTTCTGGGTTGTTCTTTTCTGAGTTCAGTCTGTGAGTCTGCTGCTCCAGAATTCTGGAATAAACTTGGACTGAATCACCCAGGGAGGACACCCTGCCTCCTTTATTCACCGAAGACATGTGAGTGACTTATTTTCCTGGAACAGATCCTGCCTCACTGCCCCTGATGCCCCCGGCTGCTGCCGCATGGGTTAGCTGGGCTGTAAGAGACCTTGGCAGCGTCCAGGAATGTGTTAATATTCCTTGAGAAACAGATAATTTTCTTAATACTGGAGATATTAACTGCAATATTGAGTGAAGCAAGATCTCTTTCAAAACAGTAGGGTGTGATCTTCTAATTGAGGCATATAATGTAACACAGAAAGCATAAATTGATAGAATTAATTTACCATTTGATGGTCTTTTTTTCTTTTTTTTTCCTAGCTTCTAAGTGTTTTGTTTAATAATCTAAATATTTTTTATACTATCTTCTATATGCAAATTTATGTAAGTAATATATCTGATAGTAATGTTTTCTGTCTCTGTTTCTGTGCAGGCATTAACTATATGATATGCCAAAGTTCTGATGAAGGAAGATTCCTCTCTGCTTCTGTACTAAACTTTTGCAAAATTTCTTCCAGAATCTAGTCCCATAAAAAAACTTTTAAGATATAGCAACTTCCTGCACTACTTATTTTACATTTTCTCAAATAAAATTGATTACCATCTTCCTAGGAAGAGGAAATCCTTGATTCTACTTCTGATTTCCCAAGTGTCTGCAGTGCCTCCAGCAACAGAGTGTGTATACAGCTGGTTATGTAGCATCAGAAGTGACAACATTGAGATACTCAGAATAAGGAAATATTTTGAAGTAGCTTTTGTGTGTTATACAGAAAAATACAAATTATGCTATTTACGTTGCAATGTAAGACCTGAATATGCCACCGGTTCAATTTAAAACATCTTTGAGCTTTCAATAGCTGCTGTGTTACTTGTTCTTGGATTTTTTTTTCGTAGACAGGTGTCCACTGGTTTTCTAGAAATATAGCTCTGATTTTTGTCCTAGTATTATAATGGATAAGCCGGGGCTAGATATACTATGCTGGTTTGCTAAGAGCTACTTCATTTAGCTGGTTACATCAGTTATGGCTAGTCATGCAGAACTGGAGCTCAAGACTTGGTTATCTTATCTCTGAACAATGCAGTAACTGATCATTGCTGGTTAGTGGATTCTCAGAGCCTGGAGTTATTCATCCCGGTTCTCTAGTCAATGCCTGAGGATAGGCAGACAGGTTAAAGATAACACTGAAGTAACTTGTATGACTGCAGCTTATGTAAAGAGACAAAAGTTAGCTTTAGAGTAGCTTCAGTACAGACAAGGGTGTAGCCATTGCACACAGAATATGAGGTTGCTTCTGTATTTTGTATTAAAAAGCCATTGGATAAAATTAATAAATTGTGTTATGACCACATATCAGAACCAAAATTCTCTTGTCAAGCAGTGACCTTGTTTCTGTGAGTCATGTTCCCCTTTTCTTATTCACTCACTCTCTGCTCTTTGAAATTTGCTTTCTGCTATACTAGCATGTATGGTGAAGAGAAGGGTAGTCACCTACCATGCAACCAGGCACTCTGGCAAGGGGCAGGAGAGATGTGGGTCAGTTCCCTTCATGCAGAGATTTTTCTCCTCCTTTACAAACACTGTAACAACTAAGCAATTGAATCGATTAAATATAAAAGGTGAATTCCTGTCAGACTCTGCTAGTTACTTTTCAAAAGAAAAAAAGATTGATTTTGAATAATGTGCACAGCCAATTTGTCAGTAAACCAAAGGTACCAGAAAAGCAACTAAGTCAAGAAGAGAGCTAGTAATTTTTTATGTTACTTTTAAAGGTACGATTATCTCCAGTTGTTGCTTATATTATGATATAAGTCATTAAAGAAAAATCTTGATATAAAATTGCAAAAAAAAATTATTTGCTAATAAGAATGTTTTAAGAAAGTGAAAGCCTTCCTTGTAACAAGCTCTTCCTATTCTGCTATGAGTTAGCTTAATCTAATCCTGTCAACTGTACTATGTGTTATCAGTTGGATTCTCACATTCACATTATCATTCTCTCACATTGCCAAATTGGATTTATGAATTCTTATGAGAAAATGTTATGGATATGGAATTACCAAAAAGTAGGAAAGGCAGATATAAGCCTACATGCTTGTGTGAATTTGGTCCTATCTTCCTTCTCAGTTTCTTGGCCTCTGGAAGGGCAAAACTGTGGCACATTTTCAGTAGTTAGACAAGGAAGTAAAGAGCATGTGCATTGCACCTTGTATGAGTCATGTTTCCATTCTCCAGACAAGAATAACAGAAGCCTCTGGGCACTGCTTATGCTCTTTGTCCAAGTGTTCATACCGGTGTGTACAGGCTGTTGTAGGAGCATAATCTTGCAAAGGCTGTAGTTAGCTGGCTTGTCACAGGGTACCCTCCCTGCACAATAAATAGCAGCAGACAGTGACAATTTGCTCTTGCAGTACACAGCAGCTTGGTGCTCCATGTCCAGGTCACAGCTACAGTCAAGCCCAAGGCAAACAGCAATTTCGTGTAGCGGATGTTCCTTATAGTTCTGACAGGCATGATAATCACAGAATCACAGAATATCCTGAGCTGCAAGGAACGCACAAGGATCGCCAAAATCCAACTCCTGGTCCTGCACAGGACAGTCAAAAGAATCACACCATGTGCCTTAGGGTAACAAAGATGATTAAACAAGGATAGGCTGAGAGATCTGGGCCTATTCAGACTCAAGAACAGAAGACTGAGACAGAACCTTATCAATGTATATAAGTATGTGAAGAAAGGCCATCAAGAGGATGGAGGCAGGCTCTTCTTGGTAGTGCAAAGCAATAGGACAAGAGGCTTTGTTTTATCATCGCTGTCAACTTGATGAATTAATAGTGGATAATAATCAGAGAGCCATACCAAACTGGAGAGTTTTCTAGTAATGACCCTTACTCGAGAGCATGGGAGACAGCAGACTTTCCTGTCTGCATATCGGGCCTTCTGTCCCCTTTAGATGGGAGTTATCTATGACAACTACCCTTCTTTTTCTCTTTACAGAGCAGATTGTGGTGTGGGGGGTAGACTGTGTTGCAGTAGGTGATCTCTCTATCCCTGAAGAACCGTTGTTCACCTCTTCAGTTGACCATCCTAGTTCCTCATAGTTCCTCTAGTTCCTCATCCTTCTAGGTCCTCATACCTGTTGTAAAAGGTTCCAGTCCTATTTGACATCATAATGTTTTCAGAAGGAGGAGTCTTCCTCCTAGTATGAGCATTGACAAGCTTCCAGCCTTTATGTTCAACAAACTCTTGATTAACTACTTGACAGGGTTTCAAGTTCCTCCACATCTCCAGTGCATTGGAGGCTCCTCAGACTGTAGCATCTCCAAGAATAACCTGTCAATCTCTCATTCTCTCAAATACTGTGCAGCCTGTTCACTTTCTCCCACAGTTCCTTCATCTGGCGACACAGCTCATTGACAGCTGCACACCTTTTGCAAAAGGGATGATTGTCTGTCCCAGCCTCACAGAAAGTCATTAGACACTCCTGACAACCTAAGACCTGGAGAGATACATCCGCCTTCACAAGATCTGGGTGGCTGGAGACCTCTGATATGGCTGGCGAACTGACTCGAGCAGCTATGGTGGAACGAGCGCTGTGATATGTTAAAACCATTCCTGAAGGAGTGTACACTAGTAAGACTGGGGATGAAAGATCATTTTGTGACCTTCACCAACTACTGTATTTGTTCACTGCCTTTATTGGGTGATAAAGGAGGGTTGAGGTCATTGACAGACAGCACAATTAAGAAAGGAAATAACTTACAATACCTATAAGCACCTGAAGTCTTTTCTTAAAGTCATTTTGTAAAATCTGGCCAAGTTATTAATTGTTTATTCACTCAAGGATACAAAAGTGATCATGAAACATTGTTATAGCTGTATAACCTGAACTACCACCAACTAGCAGCTCTATATTTGGACCTCTATTGGCAGGAAATATCAAACAGTATGACCTTTATCAAGATCCATTTTGTTCCATTTTCTAATCTAAAAGATTATCCTTCAGAATCAAATTTGAAATCATAATTTGATTACATGCCATGTTTCATTTACTGTCAGAGACACATGAAAGCTAACATAGCATTTTGTCCATCTGCTATAGCCATAAGTAGTTTCAGCAACAATATCCATTGATTTTCTCTTTCACAAAATTCCTTGTCAGTTTGTTTTACCTTCTTTTCAAAGATGATCAAGCAATCCTGTTTTTATTTTTAATCTAGTGTGTTCTAGTGAGACAAAAAAATAAAAAGTTACATAAACTTAACACCATTTTAAGAAGAAAAAAAAGGTATGAAGTTTTCTCTAACAGTTGCTGGTAAGAGAAAGTGGCATTTTTGTTTCCAACTGACCAATTAGGTATCTAGAAGAACAGGAGCTAAAAAAATAATGTGTCAGAAAAACTGTCAGAAAAATTTGCAAATTCCATGCTACTGGTTGAAGGAAATCATGGGTTCCTGGTGGTATTAATAAAAGTTAAATAATGACTTTTGTTTACTATAAAAATACTATTGTGTGCGTTTATTCAAGCAAATAAATATGTTGACTAATGCAATGAAATAATGTGTGCTGAAGAGGAAATTATCAGCTGAAGAAGAAATAAAGGAAGGACATGTCCAATTATTCAGGGATTCAGTGCAGGTGGCTGCCCTTGTTTGGGTTAAGTAATCAGTCTCCAGAGGTGATGCCATTTCATGAACTGTGAAAGAAACCTTAACAAAGAGATAAAGCATAAGTCTGAGATTCAATATATAGCTTGACAGAAAAGGTGGTTCAAGCTAAAACTTTCAAACGGCAAAACAGACAGAATCTCTCCTTTTAAAAATAATATTAGAAGAATGAACTCACATTGCTGTAATTTTGGGACATGTTGCCAGGGTGCACTTTTCATACTGTTGGCAATTTCATTTGCTTTCTTTTTCTCTTTTCTAAAAATCATATGGAAGCAAGTGTAGGCAACTTCATGAGGGAATCTTTCCACTTTGGTTTCTAATTAATTTGAATACATTCATCTAGCAGTTTTATGCAGAGCCGGTAGAAGAAAGAATCAATCATCTAGAACTTTTTAAGATCAAGTTGTTGAATAGTTTGCTACACCATGCTGACAATATTGAGTTTTCATTAGGTTTTACAGGAGACAACTCAGACAGAATTAACTCAAATAAAGATAGGTTGATCTCCTACTGCTCACACTGGCCTTCACTTTTGTTTCTGAACAGTAGGAGAAAATCCATCGTAACCATTTGCTTTTGCAAATGTCTGTTATATTATTTCAGCTGTGCAACTGCTATAAGAACAGAGAAGAACTCCTACACCAAAACCAAAATGAAAGCACTTAAAATTATCTGTGGGAAGCCTGATGAAAATTTACAACCACTGTAAGCTGGTCACATAGATTTGCATGTTTACATAGCAGAAAATATGTATTGAGCTTAGTCTTCTTAGTTTGTTAGCCCAGAATGTGTTCCCAGAAGAAACTTCTGTATCTTCTATGCAGTTAGTAAAACAAAAGTTTGTGTTCAAAAGTTTGTGTTCAAAAGTTTAAAGAAAATAATTATTATACCATTCACAATAGTTCTTAATAACTTAAAATGCTTTTCATCCAAGAGTCTTGTCTTTGTTGTAGAAATTTATTAGCCTTTGAGATATAGCTTTTAATAGAAAACCGACACTTCCTTTTATTTAATTCTTTTGCTAAAAAAGGCAAAAGTCAGTACAGATGTCCATGATTTAGACATTCAGATGTGATTTATTTTATTAAATCTTATATCTCAGGTCACCTCACCTTTCCTGCCATATCCACTTTTGAAACTGACTATGCCTTTAAATTTAATAATGATGCAAAATTAGACCTGTAATGGTCCTAAGCAATTTACCTTGCATTTTTTTCATAAAGGTACATAAATTTCTCCCCTTCCAATTCTTTTCCTGTAGTCTCCCTAATACTTGCAACCCTTAACTTGCCCTTACTGATTGATATAAATCCATATAATCTCATATATTGCCCCGATTACTATATTGCCCCAAGAAGGCCTCTTGATAATCCAGATATGTATATATAATTAAAGTTAGGATTAATTAGTTCGTTTTCTGGTAACTCAATATTTCACCACAGATATATTACTCAATATCCAACTGCATATTATGAACTATTTAATAAGGACATATTGACACATAAAGACTGGGTCTAGTAAGATGCTAGGTCAATAAGCAGAGACAATACACTCGCTATGCTGTCCATACTGTAAACAGTATGGGATTATGGTACTCAAATATTTTATAGTCAGAGTCCGTTTGCTTATTTCCGAGGTGCAGAACATTTTTACACTAACTGGAGAGTCCAGCTAGGGTCCTGAATCCCTAGGTTGTTTCCCCGAGCTTTGCTTAAAAATAGTGGAGAACTTGTGATGTAGTTGCAGCTATTTTCTTCCACTTTGCTCTTTCAATCTCTCCTTCATCATTCCACCTTCCCTCATGTCAGAGAATTCTTTCCACAACCGCTGGCATAGCTCCCTATTTCTCTAACAGCATCAAAAGGTATATCATCCCTAAACAGAGGTGCCAGTGCTGTAGTGAAAGCTCTGAGACATCTGTCTCCTTCAATATTGGACAGGATGGACAAGGAGATGCAGTATATCAGTCACTACTGCCTTGATCTAGCATTTCAGGAGACACTGAGTTCTGCTTTTACACCATTACAGGAACTACTTCTTCCTGTACATACCCAGTACTCTTATTGTTTATGACTCTTGTTCTCTTCTATGTTTAGAGGCAGAAAACACAGAGTAAACACTATGTGTGCTCTCTTTGGTGCTTCCAAAGCCACCTTTTTGAATTTCTGACAAAAGATGATCCAAGATTCCTAAAGATTTTTCCATTGGAAATGTAAAGGCCCTGGCCATAAGACTTTAATTATGTGGAATCACACTTAAAACTGTGTCAAGTAACTTTTCACATTGCTAGAGTATTCTGTTAGCATGAGACTATTAATAGCAAGATTAATGTCAAAAAGAGGTAAAGAAGGAGTTAATTTTTTTTCTACAAAACATCATCTATCTTTGAGGAATTTATAATTCACATAACTACAATAGTATTAGATATAATTCAGTAAGTAGAATTGTTTTCTAAAAATTTTTTTGGTATAAAAAAGTCAGATTTTTTTCTTCAAAATCTTTATAACATCCCTCTGACTAAGAAGAATAAAAGAAGGAAAACTTACATGTAGCACTGGAGATCTCTAGGAATCTCACAAAAACAAATTATTGCATTACAGAAATCCAATGGATTAAAATTTTCCTGGGATGGTCAATATAAATCTGTTTTAACTCAATGTATGAATTTAAATATAAAAATTTCTCACAGGCACAAGCACAGAATAATTGGTACTAATTGCTCAAGCACTGATCCTAATTTGTTCTTGGAATGATAATGAAGGAAATGTCCTATGTTAAATACTATGAGTGACATCTCCGAAATTAAGTTTCTGTCAAAAGATTTTCAAAGGAGTAGGCATATGCTCCAGTTTGCCATGAACACAGAATAGAGCTGAATGCTTTTCAGTTTCAATTACAAAGTCGGAGAGTATAGCAACTGCAACAGTCAGTATAGAACTCCTACACTGAAATTCCAAAACCAAATTCCTGTTTTCACCATAAACTCCTGTTTTCAGCCTAACCCTTTGTCACAAATTAGCTTTTCCAATCTTGTTAAAAGTGACTATTTGCAGCAATTTTCTAGTAAGAAATGCATAACCTTTTAGCCTCTGCACACTCCCCTTCTCAATCCTCTAAAAGAAAAAGGTAAAATATTAAATGAAAGGATAACATTTTGATTTTGAAGCAGTAGTTTAGTTTCAGTAAAAAAGCACTGATTGTTTCTATCTCTGCTTTTATTAAGTTCGTTTCTTCATGATTTTGGAGCAGAAGTAATTTGCACCTTAATATGTTAGTATGTAGATCATTGAAATATAGAGAAATAGTAAAGAAACAGAAATAACAGTAAAAAATCTCTAGAGCACATAAAATGTTTTAGTCTAGCATATGCTGAAGAAAAGTATTAACAGAACNTGAATTCTTTCCTTTACTCCTCAGAAATGGTTTCTCTGCTTCTGTGTGCTGCAATATGCTATCTTAGGCTTCAAGCTCCTGAGAGTGCTTAAGCAGTAGGAAAGCTATCTCCAGCATCAGTGAGGTGCTGGATAATTTATCATTAACTTACACTTGTCACAGTACTGCACAAGTTTTTTCAAGAGCACATCTGAGTAACAGAAGCTACCAGCCTCAGGCAAGATAATAAAGAGTATGCCACAGGTGCTTCTATCAGGACCACATCTCACTCTAGTATCAGCTATCATGGATGTGTCACTCATTTCTGGATATGGAATAGCCTTCACAGACCTCTGCAAGGAACAAATTATTAGTTGTGGGCATGTCATTCCTGAGTTCCTGTCTTGACCATTTCAGATCATAAAAAGCTTCTTGTTTTGCCTGCTGAAACACTTCATCTGTTCATCAACTACTTGTCAATCTGTCAGGGCTGTCTTCTTGCAAGGCCGTATTACCGTCGTCTTGTCTACCTATCAGGAATTACTACCTGTGACACCTGTATTCATTGCAGAATTCTGGTAAAGCAGCATGTCCAACTTCAGTGAGAGATCAATCTCCAACTTAGCAGATCATTAGTGGCAGGCATACCCCTGCCCCAAATAAGACCAGTAGTTAACAGTATTGCAATCTATTCTAGAACCTTACCCATTAGTTCAGAATATTCAGGCACACCAGAATCATCTGCTTGACAATATTCTTCATGTCTGAATATTTGGTAGTTCTTGATGCAAATGGACATATTCTTTCAACCTACAAAATCAACTTCTATGTCCAGAATGCATGAATCTGCATTCTCAGCAATGC
>WEIV01005232.1:2255-24801 GCA_013390005.1 Calyptomena viridis
AAAGAGTGGAAGTTGATTGCAGCAGAATATCCTGTGGGGAAATTAGTTCATTTTGCTAAAGTGTCTTAATAATTACAGTGACATCAAGGTTAATTGCTTAATCTGTATTGCCATAGTGCAGTCCTGTAGAAATCCCAGCACAATCTGTTCTATAATTAGTGCCAGAATATCCATATATAGAACAATCTGTAACCTAAATAAATAAATAAAAGAACCGATATGATTAATAAATAAGATTTACCAAAATGTGTGTGTGTGCATATATGTATATATATAAAAAGAGAGAGGGTAGATTTAAAAAAAGAGAGGTCTTGCAAAGATAATATATTAGATCTTTGAGGAGATACAAACAGCCGAGGTGGAAAATGACTTCAAGCAAGATGTTTTATCTCCCATTCTTTTTCCAGCACAAGATTGTAATTGCTGGCCAACACCACCTGATTTGCATCAGGTCCCATGTGCTTTGCTTAGCCTGTGTCAGAAAAGCGTTGGTCAGAGTTTAAAAAGTAATTGTGAAGACCTTCTACTTCACCTTTTGGATTAATTTCAATAACACAGCCTATTGCTGAGCTTACAGATTTGTGTTGCTTTGGCACACTTCATTAATGCACAATCCCATGTAGTTTTGTTGAGTGTTCAAATTCGGAAGATATGCCACACTGAGGGACAACGCTGTGCCACTGAAAACTCAGGATGACATGAGGGTTCCCTTCCTGCTCTCCTCGTTTTTGGAAACTGTGAGACCATTTGCACATTACTCCTTCATATTAGTCATTAGTTCTTGCTGAATGCTTATTACAACTGAGGCACAAGCTGTGAGTTGCTCTGTTAGCTAACGTAATTTTCAAATAACCAGTATCTGCAGACAGAAACCAGCAAATGTATCTTTAATAGTTAGCTGTGTCACTGATCTTATTTTTCAAAAGGGTTGTAAGGAGAAGTTTTAAGGCATTTACTAACTTTGTAGCAACATACAAAAGGAATTCTGCTTTTAATGACCTTTAAAGAAAAAGAAAATTCCACAGATACTCTCTCTCCCATTTTCACAGGAATTGGGATAAATAAATCACAGCCAGCACTAATGTGAAAAATATGACAATGGAACAAAACATGTTCTGTCATCCTTTATTGCGTTTTGTACAGCAGAACTGAAATATAGAGCCTGTATCCTTGAAAACACACACTTTTTATACATCTTAAGGTATACTTTCCATTTTCAATGTTAAGCCCATCACTCAAATGTTGTTATCGCTGTGGTAAAGCCTTATCATGGTTTAATGCTTTAGATACTATGACTTTTACTTTACAGGAGTCGATGAGGCAAATTAACCTTGATTTTACAAAGGGGAGAAATTGCTTACTGCTCAAGTGCATATTCTCCAAAGAGGGATCATCAAATAAGGAAATTTCTCCAATTATATATACTTTCAATTATGCTCTATGTAAATTTACAAATATAGTTTCTATCTGCTTACCAGCACCTATATATTTATGTAACTTGTTTGGGTAATTTTGAAGGAATATATCTTTTCATCATATAGATGCCTCAGATACAGCTAGGTATGGAAATGCTTTGTTAGTACTTTTGAACTTGGTAACTTTTAAAATAGATATTTTTTTAAAGCAGTAACTAAGACAACCATGCACTCAAAAATAAAATGAACAACCCTTTAATTTTCCTACATTTTACTCAGTCATTGCCTCTTATTCAGTGCCTAATCATCTCCAGGGAAACATGAATCAGCTCTCCAACATCTTGCAGCAGTTTTCATTTAAATGATATTTCAGCCAAACACCACTTTAATTTTGAATGTTTGTACTACACAGTGGGAATTTATGCAATTTACAAAGCATTTACTGTAGCAGTTGAGACACCGTTGTTTAGAAATTTCACATGAATCTCCTTAGCCTCAACATAAATTCTGTTCTTTCAACTCCCCTTAAAAAGGCAGTTGCTAACCTGATAAGTTTATTTTGACAGTTAAACTGCAATTAGTAAGCTGCAATACTATCAAAGAAGAAAGCTGAAAACTAGCACAGCAGTGAGTGTATACTTGTATCCAATTGCACCTTTCTTTTTCTTTTCCACACAATTCAAAACGCTAAAAACTTGGAAAAAGACTGAGTCTTAATAATGACCTAAGCTTTTTAAAAAGTTTATTTTAATGTGCTTGCAGGTGAATATTTTTCAGCTCTCTGTTTTCCTCTATTTGTCACCATAGATAAGTTTTATAGCTCATAAGATATCATCCTGATTGAAATCAGGAGGCCATTAACAGAAAAACTACTTCCTAGCTCTGCTGATTACTTACTGCAATCTATAAAACTCTATCCTTTATTTTAAAAGTGCATGGAGCCATTTGGTTTGTGCTCTCTCACAAACTTCTTTGGTTTTCTTTCAGAAGCATATACAGCAGAAGGTGAGGTGAGATGTAGTTAAGTAAGAATTAGTTGGTTTTAAAACTCTGCTACCAAGCTCACTTTTAGTTCAGATTTCTAACCTTTGGTTAGAAGAGCACATCAGACACAGGTGAGTTCTTTTGAATTGTGCAGTGTTGTGTGATTTCAGATTTCAGTAAAAAATGTATTTGTTTTAAAAATACAAAATATTAGATAATAAAATGTTGATTATATTTGTAAGTAATACAAATCCACATTCATACTTAACTAATACTAAGCAATTTTTTTTTTCAGGGCTTTAATGTACACCATTAAAGAATGTGTTTACAATGTACCTGTTGTCGTTTTCACAGTGAAAGATACTTGCTGTTCAGCCTTAAAAGGTCACATAGTCTTGGCTTCCCTGACTTAATCAATAACAACTACATGTCTCTGCATCAGAATAAACAGCCACTGCTGCCTCTTCGTCTTCTTCCAGATGAAGTACTATGTTATTCCTGATCTCCTCTTGCCTCTGGGTCAGCCTTTTCCTACATTCATAGTCAATGCATAGGGTGACTGTAATGACGAAGAGAACACTGGAGCAATGTTAATGCAGTTGTATATGACTGATTGGACAACCTCAGCAAAAATTGATCTTCCTGTCACACCTTCGAGTCCACTAATGTCATGTTGTTTTTTCAAAGAGACTTAAGTGTACTTGATAGACTTGTTCTCAGGTATTCCATTCCAACCTCCAAGGGAGTAAAGGGTGGGGTGATGAGCAAGGTCACTGGCTATTGAACTGAAATTAATTAAATGATGAATGGCCTTTCAAGATTATTATTATCATACAATTATTTGAGTATATTTCTGAAGGTCTCCTACTCAATGCAGGATCGTATTCAGCTGGGTTTTGATTATCTTCAAGGGTGAAGATGATACAACCTCTCTTGGCAACCTGTTGCAGTGTTTGACCACTCTAACAGTATTTTCTTATGGTTGACTAAAATTTTCTTAAGTTTATGCCCATTAACTCTTTTCATGACACTGGATATGATTAAGAAGAGTCTGGCTCTATCTCCTTTACTCTTTCTTATCAGAAATTTGTAAAGGTTTTCCTATATTTCTTTCAGTCACCTTTGCATGGATTTTTGTGGGGGTTTGGAATGGATTTGAGAAGATTGGTTTCATTGCTTGGTTGGGAGGGGTTTTTTTGTGTGTGCTGTTTAGTGTGTGTGTGTCTGTGTCTGTGGTTTGTTGTTTTTATTTCTCATGTAGGTTCCTTGTATTTTAGAATGAAAGTTACTTAAGGTTAGAAAATAAAACCTGAGACCACACTATAATTATTCTATTAGATAGCAATGGAAGAGAAAATATTTAAAGACAAATTTCAGGTTATATTTATTTACCTCATTCCATTACAGTTTTAAAAGCTTAAAAATCTTCAGTCTCTATTCCTGTTGAATTTGTAAATGTATTTAAAAGAGACTGGCATCTAAGTCTTCTGATAATTTAAAAAATTGCCTAGACAGAATAGGCAATAAAAAACATGATGAAAAGTGAAAAATATAATTGAGACCTTTTCAGACCATTCTCTAGGTCTGATGAATGATACACAATGTCTTTTGGTGTAATTGTTGGGAATATGTAAAACAGCACCAACATAAAAGGAGGAAACTTTAAAATACATTTTCTAGGAAGTTTCTATAGACTTCAAGTATTAAGAAAATGGTGACCTACACGTATATTTTGTTTTAGGTCCTACAAGTGTGTATTAAACTTTTTCAAAGAATAATAAAAAATATTTTCTTTTTTATGACTCTTATCCACAGGTCATAGAATTGCAGGAGCTTTTATCTTGAATTGTTTTGTTAATCATATATGTAATATACTTTTGCAAACAGTAGTAGTGTCACAAACAAAGGTGTGTTTCACAGTTGTGGTGTATGAAGTTGGAAATACCTGAAGTCAAAGCTATTGTCACAGGAAAAGGATTGTGTGTAGCATCTCTTGGGGACCAACTTTAGCATAACTATTTAGTCTTGATTTAGTATTACTTCATTCTGGGGGATAAAAGGGGATTGTGAATGCTGACAGATATAATAGACCTGCCTAAACAAATGACTGTTTTTCTGTTGTTTTGGAGTTTTTTTGTTTGGTTGATTTTGTTGTGGGTTTTTTTAATTATTATTTATTTTATTTATTCTGATTTAAATGAGGAATACTGTGAATATTTGCTGTCTTGTCAGGTTTGGAATCAGCTCTCTTATATATTTTGAAGGGTTTTTTCCTCAAAAAATCTTTGTTTATAATTACTAAGAAGCACAAGTTGTCATAGTCTTTAAAAAAAAAGAGTAACTGAAAGAGATTTCATGGTCTGAGATATACAGAAGGTCAGACTTAAGTATCTAAATATTTCTGTTACCACAATTTGAAATCCATTATTGCACCCTACAAACCAAAATTTAAAAGTAAAGGCAGACAAATGAGACTAATTGGGGAGGTTAGAATTTTGACTAAAAGTCTCTCTAGTAGAAGAAGCAGCATCCTAAAGTCTGTAATCTTCCCAATATTATCTATTTAATGGTGAGGAGTACACCTGGTCTAGGTTAACTGCAGATTGAAATGCAGATTGAGTTCTGGGTTCCAGACTGAGACAAAAGGCCATGAACTATCAGCCTTTGGGATAACAAAGGGCAGGAAGGGAGGTGGTGCCAGCCAGGTAAATGGACACTGGAAGACACAGCAGGAGCCAGGAATTGCTGACCTTTTGAATAAGGAAGGAGACAAAGAGGGGTGACATCAGCTAGCTTGGATGGACATGGAGAGACAGACAGCATCGAGGGATTCAGGAAGAATAGTGAGACTTGTGTGTAGACAGACTGTGAGAGTATAAAAGTCCAGGGCTTCCTCTGTTGGCGACCCCTCACTGGAGGCGTGAACTAGAGCAGCTTCTATCTTACTGTGCCATGAATAAATGGCTTTATGGAACTTGACATCTGAGGCTCTACTGTGGAAAACTTTGAGTTGAACTGGTAAGGAAACCTAGCCTGGCTGTGAGTGAGTCAGGGAGTCAAGCATGGCATCCTTTGGTCACTGGAGTGGCCCCTGTGAAGGGACTCCAGTTCCAGCAGTGAAAGTCTCTGGTGCTGGGAGTGAGACCGACAGAGTCTTGTGAGTGATCAGACTGAGAAGTTGCCTTACCAGTACTCTCATGTAGTTTCTCATTTTCCAGGTTCCATCAGAGAGAAAGAGGTTTCACCTAAGTGGATTAATCACACTGCAATCACATTAATCACATTGAAAATGAGGATTTCAATTTGGTGAGAAAATTCACAGAAAGAAGTGACAATTAGCTTTTCTTCTGGCTTTGGTTTTGGTTGGCTGAAGTTAAATGAAGAAAAACCCATCACCTGGTTTGGATCTCTCTGTATCTTTGATCAAATTAGTTTCTGACTTTGATTTTTTTTGGCTCCTGAAACATATTAGATGCTTAGGTTAAGCACAAGGGACATTTAGAGCTTCACCTTAAAGAAGTTGTAATTTATTTTTGGAAATCTGACCCTTAGAATTCTGTATCACATAGTCTCAAACAACTGCAAAAATAATAAAGGGGGAGAAGTAATGTGTATCCAGCTAAGAAATTCAAGGCTAACAAAGGAGAAGTCAACCTATTTTCAAATGAAAAGACTGTGCTGTTTAAAAAATTATAAAGGTTCATTTAAAGAGAAAGTAAAAATGCAATTATAGAAAATAAATGACCAAATTATGAGTTCAGAATACATTATTATATTTCCTGTAGACCGTAATTATAGTTGCGTCATTTTCTTAGTTATATTCAAGGTTGTAGCAGCACTTGTATTACAAATCCTGTATTTCAAGGGTTTATAACTTGGTGGCAAGAAATTTACTTAGCAGTGAAAATTAACATGCTAAGTGTCAACCACAGAACACATTATTTTACTGTATTATTTTTTATGCATGGGAGTGTAAGACTAAAAATGGTAAAGACACTAACTGGGCCAGAGGCATGTTATTTTGGCATTACAGCAAAAAATACGAGTGGATCCCTCACTGTCTTCATAAAACTAGCACAGATACTCAGTAGCAGGAATGTTAAAATGTTACTGTCTGGAAGCAAGCAAGATTACTGCTTGGAAATTTCAATACTGGAAAATAACAAAAGTAAATGCTGCCCATATTTTCACCACATTTGACAATAAAGGATTCTCTTTTATTTCCTGTGTCTTTTTGTTTATTTTTGTTGCTCTTTGTTTTGTAGATTTGGTGTTTTGTTGTTTTTTTTAATAAGTGTATTGGTGATATTGCAAGCAATTCTCAGTTCAAGTTTTCCTTACATCTACTATTCTTTTTTCACTTTTCCTCAGCAATCAAAACTAGCTTTAGTTCCAGTCCAAAAATTTTCTTTAATTTGTAATTTGATTTTTTCCCCTTTGTTTTATTACTTTCTACACACAGAGAAACACAAGTTATGTGCATGTATTAAAGATAAATATAAATTAAAAAGTTTCAATCTTCAGTTAACAACTTCTCTTTAGTCTCTGTATAAAGTAACCCTGTAAAACTTGTTCAGAAACAGTAAAATAATGATTTGCTTTCACATTTTCTGAAAGTTGAACTGAAGTCCACAACTCAAAAAATTGTTAAGTAAGTTGCCTCTAATTTCTAACAGTTTCATTCTACAAAGAAATTAATTTGATGCAGACTGATAGTAATCTATTGTGACGTATTGAAGCATGGACTCTGATTAAGGATGGAATATGTCTATTGAGCATTACAGCATGCTTTATATACTGTATAGCTTAGCCCAGTACTTTTTCATTAAACATATGCCATGTCTCTTTAGGACAATGGCACAAGCTCCTATTAGCCGATAATTACAGTTCTTAGCAACAGTCTCTAGGATTCAGTTCCTTGTTCCGTATCTTGTAGTTCCAGTCCTTTTAGGCTTCTTTATGTCCTCCATGGTTTCCTGTTTAAGAGAGCTATGACATTTCATTTGTCAGGTACAGACAATTCGTCAACAGAGCTCACAATGTGTGTCCTTAATCAGTGCTGCTGCTTGAGCACAGGTCATTTAGGTTTTCAAGTATACAATGTATTTCTTTGGGGGGGGGTACAAATATGTTCAACATAATAAGAATACTTGAATAGTTACATAAGGGAAAGACCTTAACTTTTTTAAAAAGCTGATATTTCTTTTTGACATTTTGGTTTGTTTTTTGTTTGTTTTTTTAAATTTTTCTTATAATTTCTGTATTTATTTTTCTTTTGAGACTCTATCTCTGCTGAGATACTAATTTTTGGTGCTAATTTTTAATTATTTATGTTTTAAATATTTGGCTAATTTTTAATCACTATGAGAAATGCATCATTATTATATTATTTTAACCTGTCCACTTCTGACTTTATTCACTATAGGAATTTATTTCCTTTGATTTTTAATTTCACATCTTCATATATAGATTGCAATTGTGAAAACTCCTCAGAGACACCTACCTGCACACAAATCTGCACTATCTCAGTTTTATTGCTGGATACTAAAAATTTTTCTGTGCAACACAAATAGATATGCAAACAAGTATTTCTGTTGACTGTGCATATTATACTGATAGTGTAAAGATGTAATATGAACTCACTGTAAGTTAGAAAGCAAAGAGTTATTTAATCTTTGAAAAAATGCCTAAAGAATCTATGAGGTTTCACCAGGATTTCTCTCCTAAAAGCATCCATCTGTCCCTATTTTATTTTTAGGCTACACTTCATCTGTTGGTTTTGTACTCAAATGTGTTTTCTCTCCTACTCCACTCACTTTCAAATGCCAAGCTCACCATCAAGCCATGTTCCTAAGCATCACATCTACATTGCATTTAAATACTTCTAGGGATGGTGATTTAACTTATTCATTGGGCAGTCTGTTTCAACGCTTGCCAACTCTTCCTCGAAGACATTTTTCCTTATATACAATCTAAACCTTCCTGGGCACAGCTTGAGACCATTTTCTCTAGTCCTGTTGCTACATGACTGAGAGAAGAGACCAACACCCACCTCACTATAACCTCCTGTCAGGTAGTTGTAGAGAGCAATAAGGTCTTCTGTGAGCCTCCTTTTCTCCAGGCTAAAAAATCCCAGCTCCCTCAACTGCTCCTTATCTGACTTGTGCTCTAGACCAGATTTGTTGCCCTTCCCTGGATTTGCTCCAGCACTTCAATGTCTTTCTTGCAGTGAGGGGCCCAAAACTGAGCACAGGGTTTGAGGTGTTGCCTCACCAGCACTGAGTATATGGTGACAGTCACTGCCTTATTGCTGTTGGCCACACTATTTCTGATACAAGCCACAATGCCATTTGCATTCTTGGCCACTTGGGCGCATTGTCGACTTATGTCCAACTGCTGTTGACCAGCATCCTCCAGGCTGCTTTCCAGCCACTCTGCTCCAAGCCTGTAGCATTAGATGGAGTTTTTGTGACCCAAGTGCAGTAGTCAAAATGTGGCCTTGTTGAACCTCATGCCATCAGCCTCGGTTCATTGATTCAGCCTGTTCAGATCCCTCTGCAGAATCTTCACCCTCCAGCAGATCAGCACTCCCATCCAGCTTGGTGTTGTCTGTGCAACTTGATCCCCTTTGTCCAGATAATTGATAAGGATATTACACAGAACTGGCCCAAAACTGACCCCTGGAGAACACCACTTGTTCTGCCACCTGCCAGCTGGATCTAACTCCACTCACCATCACTGTCTTGGTTTTACGACAATTGTTCTATTTAAATTTGCTCTTGGCAAAATATAGAAAAAGGAACAACTCTTTATTTTACATATATATAGTATAAATATGAATATCTATATGTATATGTGATAAAACACAGAACACAAAGCAATAACTATAGAACAACCGGCACTCACCCTCAGAGAACACCTCTCCCATTCAGGGCAGTTCTAACTCCGGACAGCAGCAGGCACCAGCACGGCCCTGGGAGACAAAGGGGGAGCTGTGACCCAGTGTGGGGTCCCACAGCCACAACAGTGGCGGCCACAACAATGGCGGAGGCATCTGGGGCCCTCTGCAGGAAGCACAAGGAGAACTCTCTCAAGATGCACCTTTTCAAGGTGCAGGAAGGGGAAAAGAAGCTCCTTCTCAGATGGTGTCTGATCAAGGGTCTGGGGTGGGTTCCGGCAGTCTGCAGGGAAGCGATACAGGCTCATGGCATGACATAGGGGTGATACACTGATACTGGATGGTGACACACACTGGCCTGGATTAGGAGCAAGCTGAGACCTCCTGGAGGCTGCTGTAAGACATGAGACAGCGACCGGTTGGCAGAGCCCAGCACGGGACCACATGGCAAAGAGGACGGATGCAGGAGGTGTGCAGGGATGAAACAGGACACAGCTCAGCTCCACTGGGTCAGTTGTGCCACCAGGAGCAGTCAAGCCAAGACAGGCAGGGTTTCTCTCACGGGTGCTTTTTGTATTCCCCATTTTCCTGTGATGTCTTCTCTCCCAGGATTGGCACAGCCGTGTGTGGCAGCATTGCACAGTCAGAGCACACTAAAGGCATGTCTGCCTTAGTTGAAAATGGTGCTGGGACCCCCCCCCAATCTGCTACATAGAGGAAGGGGAAAGTCACACAGTGCCCAAACCCAGAGCCTTGTGGCATGGTTGGGATGGAGAAAAAATTCCATCAGAATTTAAATCCATAACAATCACTCCCTGGGCTCAGCCACTCAGCCAGTTTTAAGCCCAGCAAAGAGTACATGTTCTCCAGGAGAATGCTGTAAATGCACAGTGGAATCAATGTTCCTAAAAGAGGCCAAATCAAAAAACAGTTCAAATAACATACAAATTTCACTTAGTAAATATCCTACAAAAAAAAAATTTAAAACTTACCAAGCCCTTACTCATAATAGAGGGGAAAAAAAAACAGGAAAAAAAAGGAAAAAGCTGCAATAAAAAAAATATTATTGATGAACACCAACAAAAAATAAATCAACTTTGCCATGTTATATAGAAAAATCTCTAAAACTGTGCTGTTCTATGCAAAACAATATAAACAATACTGGTAGAACCAATTTTTTAAAACTTGGAGGTATTTTTATCACACAGTTTGATTAGCAGCTGATGAGGCTGATGTGGCTGAGGAAGAATGTTTTGGTGTGGATATAAGCAATCCCAAATACAGCACATATGAACTAATGCATATTCTAAACATCTGTACTGTCTTAGGAGGTCATCCTCATTCTGTCAAGTTAGTGATGGAAACTGGCCCAACAGTCTCTATAGGGACATAAATCTATTTAGCCAAATGCTTTAGGGGTTTGTTATATACTAAACCTATTAATAAAAAAGAGGGCTACTGAGGAACAAAATTCCTATGGTAAACCGTTTGCAAGTAAATATGACTTCTGTTTCCTATTGAACACCTGCTGGTTTGCATATTGTACACAGTGATATTTGTGCCCTAAACAAAAAGTGATTTGCTCCTATGCTTGTGCAGATAGCAATGATTTTAAAACCACCAAATACTATTCTATTAGTGAATCATGAATTCTGCTGTGTCAAAGAAAAAGTCCTGTTTAAATGCTGAGAATATCATATATGCTTAAAAGATTTTATAGAAGGTGATAAAAGTGTAAGTTTAGAAGTAGGCACATGGCTACCTATGGATTCTAGAAAAAATTAATAAAAATACTATTTTTGGTCTAGAAATTAAAATTACAAAAAGATCATAATCTTTTGACTACAAAAAAGTATAAACAAGAGAAAAAATCCTATATCTGAAAAACAGCCAATTTAGACATGGAATTGTTCTTATTTCACATTTGCTTTTCAGTAGCGAAAAAGAAACATTTTGGTCATCTATCTATAACAGTGTTCTTTATCTACCTCTCACTAGCTTTCCCAGAATAGCTACTCAAGGGGAGATCAAGTCTGACAAACATCCTACCAGACATAAACAGCCTGCTGTATGGACTAGAAACTACATTTGAAAAAGTTACAAAATGCAATTATAGTTATTCAGCACAGTTCATGTAAATTTCTGTTTCCTACTTTTCTTCTGCTCTTTCTAAACTCTTCCTCTTTAAATCATGAAATTATATAAACATCTCAGTAAACTAAAATGACAAATGTAGATCTCACAGCCAGTTTATGCAATTGGGGAAACTGTAACCATGTTCAAATTCTCCGACTAATCTAGCCAAAGCAGAGCATCTTCAATGACTGAGTCAATTACCAATTACTTTGGTTTTTATCATTCCTGGACTATATGCTTTAGGATCTTACCTTAGCCTTTGCAGAAGATGTTGAGAAAGTGTACTGAATTATTGATAATGTCTTGATTTTTTTATCCTACACCTTTATTGCAGATAAAGTTCCAGACTATGCCTTGGATCTATCTCTTTTCCAGTGAGAACGCATACTCAAAATATAAGTAAGAACATTTCATACTTTGTGTGTAGGTGGACACAGACACTTTTTTGAATCTCCCAGTCTTTCCACGGGTTCACAGGCTGAAAAATCTTCGCCCCTATGATTCCTCACAGATTGCTGGGGCCCTATTCCAGTGTTTAAGGCATCTTCTCTTTCTCCTCTCTCTGACCTTGGTGCTAATCAAACTCCGCACCCTCCTGTCTCTTAAGCGCCCATGATGTTCTGCGCAGACTTTCTTTCTCTACTCCTTCTTAAATATGTTATCACAGAGGCGTTGTTGCCTGACCTTGGCTAGCTTAGAGCAGAGAAAAACTCTAGCAGCTTCTTAAAGAAGCCTCTCTCCTAGCCCCCCCAGCTAATAAAAAACTCTGGCTACTTAAAACCACAACATTAGCGGTGTCTGAGACCTGTTAGAATTTCTTTAAGAACTGCCATTAACAAGTTTATGTCAAGTCAGCATTAGCTTTTTTACCCTTCTGTGTCATTTTAATAATCTGCAACTCCAATATGACTGATCTGTATTTGTTCTGCAAAGCCAGTCTGAAGTAGTAGAGGTATCTCAGCAGGTTGTTTAGTGTACATCAAAGGTATCCATCTCTGGAAACTGATAATGGTTATTTACTGCTATATAAGATGAGTTTGAAATTGAAATAAACTACCCTCTTCAATTTTTAAGCTATAATTTTTAAGCTTTGCAGAAGAAATAACTGATTAGAGCTTTCTGCAAGTTATTATAACTGCAGAAGAGATTTCACAAGGAATCAAGGGAAGTACAGGACTGCACAGTTAAAATATTTTAATGAGAGAGTAATGAGAGAGTTATTTTAATGAGAGAGTAATGAGTTAAAATATTTTTATGGATGATTCATATGTGTGCTATAATGGGGTTGATTAAATGAGTCTAGTAGAAATCATATGAATATCTTACAAGTCTAAACAGGTGGTCTTCAGTCTTGAAGTCCTTGTGAATATGTTTTGATAGCCTACAGATGGAGCAAATACACCTTTGTCATATTCAGTTGTAAAATTACTTTTGTCTTCATTAATGAGCTCTCTTTCTGAACAGTGACATTTCAGCAAACCATCACTGAACAGAATATCTTTGTAGAAAAATTATGTAAAGGATCATCAGTTTGGCTTTGGAGATTTCAGGTGCACTTATATCCACATATTTTTGAATATTTCTTCAAAGAGAAATAAAAGATTCTCAACAGTAATTTGCTTCACATTAAGTTAAAATTTTAATACGTTTTAATAGGAAGACATTTTAGAGATTTTCTAATATTAAGATTTGCTATTTCATCATTCTTCCACTGAAGGAGATAAATCTATGTCTACATTATTTTTTTCCAACAGGCCTGAAACTCACTGAAGCAAGAGACTTCATTTCCCATTTCCATTTGCACCACTCTTTGCTAATCTGGTAAGCCTCCCGCTTAGAGCCTCCAAAGTGTAAGGATATTTGTGTTACACAGGTGTACAAGTTCAGACCTAGAGACCAGAATCTAACCTGTTTTGTTCCTAATTTATTAAAATTCCAATTTTTAATTCTTGATTCTGGATTTCAAGATCCTATGGTTCAGGGGTACTTAAACATCAGAAAAGGTGTATCTTGCGTTTTGTCGAGTTAGTCTGAGTTGACATATAACTTACTTCATCTTCCTTGTTCTTGTATTCTTACAGCCTTCTTCCACCATAAACTTTTGCCCTGGCTTGCAAGCACATTTACATTGGTCAACATATACTTCTCAACTTTGCCTATACTCAATAGGCACTTCACAAACTGTCACATAATTGTAGTCTTTAGCTAAAATGTGTAACTCCAAAATTATTACAAGCCATATGAATAATTGTTTTCACTGTCAAAACTGTAGATGAAAACTTCATTAACCTATTAACTGTAGTGTTCGAGGGGTTGGAGTGGCAGAAAACATGATGAAGAGCCAGGGTTTCATGACATTTCTCAGGTGTTTATTAAACAACTTGCATGCACTCACATTCTATAGCTTAGCTCAAACTAAACTATCTCTACTACATCTAAACGTAATCCTAAGCCTAATTTACCTTCCTAGCAGAGTCTATGTCCATGCTCTCTGTCTTGGGGTGACTTTATATCCCATATTTGTCTTCCCTGTGCCAGAAAAAAAAAAAGANCTGTTTTTATCAGAGAATATTTATCCCTCTGAATATATTTGTTCCAAACCAGAACACCCTCAGACAGTGTGTCTGGCTGCCTGGCTGCCTGGACATGTCTGTCTTCCTTGCAAGAAGTTTGCAAGATGTCTGCCTTCTTCTTCCTATGCAGTTACAACTATGTAACACACTATATTGTTTACATTAATCACCCAATGACGTGGAGATCACCTTCTCCTTGTCCAATTAGGCCATGTCCAGTCACAGCCTCACTTCCAGGCATGCTCAGGCCAAAAGTGCCTCCTGTGAGCATTTTTAAGTCCTTTGTTATCACCTAAACTTTATCAAATCACTCCTGTTTGCAGAAAATATTAATGCTTTTTTGAGCTAAAAATTATTAGGTCCACTCCTAACAATTAAGATTTTGTGCTGCTCTAGTTTTTCTAGTAGCAAATAGCTACACTATCACACAGCTCATCTCGGGACAACTGAGAAAAACTGAGATAACTGAGAGAAAAACTAAATTTTTTTGTCATGTGCTATTTCTACTTTTCTTTGAGAAAAGTTTGAGAAAATGAATACTCAAAATCTGTTTCAAAATTTTAAAAATCCCTTTTAGTAAACAGTGGAAAAAATCTACTGGTCCTTTCACTGCTTACCAAATACACTAGATATAAGGGTGTAAGCGAGCAAGGGTATGAAGAAGTTGAATGAGCTCACTCTGAAAATTGTACAATCTTTCACAAGAAGTTATGAACTAAAACGTTTCAGAGTTTGGTGTGTATTTAAAGTCAAATGGCTACACAATATGAAGGAGCCAAATACTTCAACTAGTTAAAGATTAAAAAAAAAGGAAATTAAATCCTAAAGTCCTAAGCAGCCCATGCTCAGGCATAAATTATAGTTGTAATTAAGTAACAACTTCATCCCCAACTCACAATCATGCAACTTTTAGCTATAAATGAAGAACTGCATCGCATGTGGAAGATGCTAAAAATATTTACTCATCATCTCCTTTCTCCATTATTGAACTCAATGTCACTCTGATATTTACTTACTACTCCATTGATTTATGACTTTCACCAGAGAACAAGTGTATTGCAACATTTCTTAGCTGGATTCCAGATGAACGTACAACAGCAGTGATCTAAAAGCATACAGATCTTCCAAGTGTGAAGAATGTCACTTTAATGTTACCTTGTGCAGGAAAGGTGGTGTTTCAGCAGAATGTTGGA
Source organism: Calyptomena viridis (assembly GCA_013390005.1). Lineage (NCBI taxonomy): Eukaryota > Metazoa > Chordata > Aves > Passeriformes > Eurylaimidae > Calyptomena > Calyptomena viridis. The sequence continues at coordinate 17,455 of WEIV01005232.1, forward strand.
GGTCTAACTACAAATGAGGAGAAAAAAGTTTTAAAAAATATATTTCTTTCCTCTAATTAGTTAGAAAGAAGGGATTATACTTTAAACATAAGCTAAACTATTTGAAGTAGAATGAATAACAAGTTATAAAGTGGATCGTGCCTAAAAAGACAATACCATACTAAAATTTTGTTGTGTCTCATGATGGTTATTTCTTCTTTCTTTGTTTTAGTATTAATAATTTAGTCTTCACACAGTAGAAAGGGCCCTGTTAATACCACATTGCTTGCAGGCTAATATTTCATGTATGAATTATAAAATGATCATGCTCTGATGGAGCCAAACCTTATATAAAAATCATATGAATTTTAAATAACGAAGTTAGTGGAAAAGGAGACAATTACATAGGCCAATTAAAAAAAAAGTCCTCCAAAAAAAAGTGTTATGCTTTCTTTTTGCCAGAAGCTTCTGATTATAAATATTATTATTAGAACTTGGAATTACAAATGTTACTATATATTAATATTGACAGTTATAAGATACAACATACTAATTATGGTTATTATTGCTCTGTTTACAATTATTTTAACATTATTTTGATTAATAACATAAAAGAAAATGCTAGATAGTCTTGAAACATATATTATTTTAAAGAAGCTGATATACTCATTAATGACAATATTTTTCTGACATATTAGGATTATATTACACTACAGTTGTTACACTGAGGCAGGCACTATGTAAACATTATGTGCAACAGGAATTATTTTCTCCAAAGATGTTAAAAATTTAAAAAAACCCCCAAAACCTAGGAATTAAGGGTGCTTCACTGATGGACTGTCTCATACCCTGAAGGACACTGAAGAGATCAATACCTTTTCAAAAAGCAAGCTCTTCAAGATGTCTCAAGTTACTTATTACAAATTAAAGACATCCAGTTTATTAACTTCTGAGATTCAAACCACCCTCATCAGATTTCCTGTCTTTTCTTCATAAAATATTATCTTTTGGTAGTTATGAACTAATACTGTTCTTGCAAATCTTTATGGATTTTCTATATGTAATTTCTGGATATTTTAAATACTTAGAATCTATCTTTGTATCTTTATATCAAATTTGAGTATACCTGATTCAAATTTCAGCATTAAATATTGAACCAATAAGAGTGTTAAGAACTTTACCAAGGTAGAAAAGTATGACATAGTATAGAATTTCACCACCACTACATTAGTTTAAGTCAGTCTTTCCAAAAGCTCTATTTCCCTATCAGTCAAATGAGGATAACTATATTTACTTACCTCTCATAGGGGAGTGAGACTTTATACAGGTTTATGAAGAGCTTTAATAGCCTCAGGTGGAAGGAATTAGGGAAACGAACATAAGTCCTCTTCCAATCTATAAATACAAAGAGGCATTTAAATGTTCCTAATGCATATAATTCTTTAGAAATGGATTCTTCCCATAAGTCCCTGCAAATTACCACTCTGCAGGAAGTTTAGACCATTAATTTATATTTTTAGACAAATAGACCCTATTTCAAATAATTTACTCTCAGCAAACACAGTAATAAGAAAAGAAGCTTGACATTAGGGAAAGTGGAATAAACAGCCTCTGCTATGAGGCGTTGAAGCACAAACAAGGACAGTTATTTTGGTATAATTCTGTACCGCAAACTCCCAGCCAATTCTGCCTGGTCCTTAGCTATTTTTGTCCCTGGCAATGGTGAAGAGTCCTGCTTTTTGCTGCTTTTGATGACTGCTCTTCTCTCTATGAGTTATATGTGTATTCATGTGTTTGTGAGAAGCTTTCCATTGCACATCATTTTGTCCAATCGCTCGATATAAAGAAGGCCAGTCATCATCTCAGTCATCATCATCAGCCTTATCAGAAGATAAGGCTTGTCCTCCCAAAAGTGCTATGATAAACATGTACCATGTTCCATGACATTTTACCAAATCATAGGACTTTGTTAGAACTCTGTTGTCTGGTAAGAATGAGTCAACAGAACAAACCTGAAAGATGCTGTCTTATATTTAGTTATTGAATGAGGAGCACTAAAACCTGTTTTAAGTTCATTTTAAAAGGTGAAGACAAGGCTCAAAAGACAGATATTTACATGAATAAACTCTAAAACCATTAGGAACTTCTGTTTTAGCAAGTATAACTTGGAGATTTTGTTGTTTTATTATTTTAATTCTTCATTAAACTCCCCATTTTATTAGATTGAGATTGTCATATACTGACAGCTGATGTCTGAATCTATCTGAAAACATCTCAACAATACTTTTATCCCAAATAGTCATGTCTAATTGTTAGAGAGGGTGGAATTGTTCTCAGAATTTTCATGATTATGGCTTTTCCAATCTGACAAATGCACTCTAGTGAAGCACAGTTTGCTACCAAGCAAGACTTTTTGTCTTACCAGTGGAGAAAATTAACCCCTGTGGACAACTTCATTTCTTCAAAAGAGATACTAATTTAGTTCCTTTATTTCTCTTTTTATGTTTTTCATAAACATATACTATACTATATCCTACTAGCAATGTTTATAAACATATTGTGGAAAAAAACAGTTATTTTGATTTTGACTACTATTTTTCAATTTTTTTTGTTGGTTTGAAGAAAATTTGTTGAGAGATAATAAATTACATTTGTTTTATACAGATACAGAAAAATTAATTGAAGTCATAGCAGGATCATCAATTCACAAACCAGGAGTCAGAGCTTGAAGCAAAACATTATTGAAGATGATCCAGGTCTTGAATAAGTATGAAAACAAGGTATTATTTACACTCTTTTGGTAGAATAGCTAAAAGTTAAATATTGTATGATACTCCACAGTTTTCATGGCTTTATTTTGCAACTCTTTTAAATACTCTATTTAGTGCTAACATAATTTTCATTATACTGTAAGATAATAATGTTTCTGTATACTCCTACCATTTTGCCAAAGGCAAGTGGTAGTACAATTTTGGCCAGTATGATTTTATTACTTGAAATGAAATGTTTACCTGAGAAGTAAATGGGTCTTGAGAAAAAAAAAATCTAGTTTTGAAATGTTTTCAAGTAGCAATGCAATGGAAATCACAAAGAGGAAACAAAATAACTCATAAACTTTGTTTTGAATCTGTACTCTGCTCCTTCTGAAAAACACAATTAGAAATAATACAGTTTAGTGTATGACATGGTAGCAATATTTAGAAATAGCACTACACAAAGTGAGATCCTATGTTGGAATTTGCTGGCACAAGCGAAACATGGAAAAAAGAGACCTTTTGTGAAAATAAAGAGAGGGATCATAAGATATTAACAGAAAGAAAAGGAGGACTGTGCACTTGAAAGCAATGATATGTAAAAATTATTTTTATGTCCTGTTAGAAGACAGAAATAAATGGAAAGGCAACTGTAGCAGAAAGCTATGGTGTGAGATGTCTGGTTTAGACAAAAGTACTGAGTCAGGAGACAATAAAGGAGCAGTATGCAGGAGAGAAAATACAACAAAATACAAGTTCACTATAAACTGTTTGTGCTAAGAAATACGTGTTAGGATTATATCCTTCTTCCCTCCCCCTCCCTGCCCAAAACCTCAATTTTTGCAGCTCCATGATACTATATTTACCTCTATTTACCTTAAAATAAACATTTATTGGAGTTTTTGAATAGTTGAGGTTGTCTGAAATGTCTGAAATGAATGTCTGATAATATGAACACCAAAAATAACCAGAAAAGCTCTCATTTAACTTTACTTCATTTCAATAAAACCATATGATGATCATCAGTGTAAATTGAACTTGAGAAGATCTGCACAGTATAAAAGAGAAGTGACAAAACCAAATTTGGGAAGAGGACATGGAAGGAGGTAGGTTTTTCCAGTGTTGTACAACTTTTTTTGTCACCGTGAATACATTTATGATATTACTTGGGTGCAAATTTTGTAAATAATATTATAGAATTTCTATACAGTTCAACAGCTCTGATTGCCACCCTTTCTTTCTTTTGGAGGCTATAACAAAGGACAGGACTGAAACATATATTTTCCATTACACTCCACTGATATTTTTGGAGTATTTATGTAACACATCAGTCTTCATGTACAATGTGTTGCCAAGAAGGTAAATGAACATGTTATCTTATTGTGAGGAGAAAATAGGAAGCAGAGTAGTAGGAATGAAAATGTTAATCAATCAGCAGGGAGGGAAAAGATGAAAATTATTCTGAATATTTCTACATAGTTCACAATAGAGACTCTAGAAATGTTTGTTCTCCCTCATCTCCAGATTTTATTCTCAAAGTTCTCCCTTCTTACATTTTGTTCTCCCATCATCTGTGAAAGCTTAAGTCTGCCATGGATTTTACTGCACAGACTGAGAGAAAGAAAAATTACTTCTGAGAATCACAGAAGCCAACAAAGTAACTTCACCCAGCAGGGGTCTAGAAGTTCTTAATTTAAACTATGAATCACTTTTGCCACAACTGAAAGGCAGAAACTCTTAAAGTGGCATCCTTCAGGGGTAATTCTGCCTTTGGTTCTGCACTGTATACTTCAGACATCTAGAACCAGTTAAGCTTCTGAATCTCTGATGGGGGCCACTGCACTTAAAACAATAGTTTGTTACTCTTTAAGGCTAAAAAAAGCATGCTTTTCTGAAATTTTAATTTTAATGGTAAATCTCCTTTAAAAATGTTGAAAACTTATGCCAAAAATTACTATAGTCTGGATTTGATTTGGTTTGTTTTTTCTCTTCTTTCCCCCCACTGTTTGCAAAAGTAAACATGGAGACAGTGTTGTGCGTACAAGTTCCAAGTGACTTCAGAAAGAATAATTTATATTTTTTAAGAGATTTAGAGGATTAGATTTGTTTAATAAAATTAGTTTTGCGCTTTTCTCACATGCTCCAGAGATAAAAAATGTAAACTGTAGTCCCTGAGATTTCTTANTAAAAATCAAATTATAGAAACCTACATGTTAAAGTGTGCCTATCAAAATTTTGAAACCCTCCTATATCCCTGAAGGTCATAATCTCAATATATTGTCCCTTCAGGTTATGTTTTGAAAGCTAGTGGAAAAAAGGAAAATTTAGATGTATGGGTAGATTCTACATGAGAATAAAATAAGTTGGAAAGAAATGTGTCTGGTTTAATTGTCTTTTCTAAAAGGCCACAGAACATTTTCTCTGCTTGTTTTTTACTGTACACTTAATTATGGGAATTTTTCATTGCCTCAAAAAAAAAAAGTAAATAATATCAGGAAATGTAAAAATCCACAACCCTCATAGAGAAAAAACCTTAATGAGTAGTATCTGTAAATAGATTTTCTAACAGTACTTAAATGTAATTGCCTTAGGAAATTAAAGTTAAAGACAATGTTTTCTCCCAATATTCTCATGCCCGTTAAAGATATTTTACTACATATATAGTTTGTCTATTAGGGTAATAAATTTAGACTGCACATTTCACAAATAAGTTTTTCTTTTCCTAAATACAGGAAGATTATTTTTATTATTTTTCTACAAGGATCATTACAACTGTACAAGTGTTTTGGTTTTCTGTAAATCTAGTTACAGTTATTGACAAAATAGCACAAAATTATCTTTCAAAATCTTGGATAGGCAATGACATACACAAATGTTATTATTTATTTAAAAAGAATATATAGCCCCATCAAGAAAAACTGTTGATATTAAATTACTGAAATATTTGTAACATGGTTTTGAAAGCCTCTCTAAAATAAGTTTTTTCTTAAAAATACTATATTTCTTTAAAGAAATTACTTGACAGGGATGTTTTGAATTTTAGTATTTTCTAATAATTAAAAAAATATTCAAAAGAAATGTTTCCCGTGATTAACAGTTTCCTCTGTCATATTTGAAAGAAAATTACTTTGCATGATTAATTCATTTGTTCAATTAATTTAAATAAAAATTCTTTTGGAAAGATAAACCAGGATTTTCAAAAATGAGATGTATTTCCATTGTACATCACTATACACTGTAGTGTAGATTCAAGTATCTTACAAGGTGTCATGAAGTGACGCACAAAATTAGACAAACTGTTAGCAAAGATATGTATTATGAAGCTAGTCATGTATGACTACTAAAACGTAAGACTTGAGAAAGCATGCAATTGTAAAACAATGCATAATTAACATTTTTTTTTGCAGTACCTCTATTTGGAGTCCTTCTTAAGAACAACTTTGCAGTCCAAAAATTATCTATTTTCTTTTGCCTAAACATAATTATGTAAATAACTAAAATATTGGTGATTATGAAACTGTATCCCTTATGGAATCTACTGTCTCATAAATGGACATCCGACTTGCATAATGGTTGAGATTAGAAGGGTCTCTGATTATCCAGTTCAACTCTTCTCCTGCAAGTCTTTTTTTCCTTCAGACCTTCCCACAGGTCTCAGGGGCCTGAGGCTTCTGGAGGCAAATCTTACCAGTAAAGATCAAGGTGAAGGGACAGGCCAAGAGAGTCAATGACTACGATTCCTGTGTCACCATCTCCTCTGCCCCATCCATCAAGGGGTCCACATCTTCCACAATTCCTTTTACTGCTCATGTACCTGTAGAAGCCCTTCTCACTGCCCTTCACAACCCTCGCCAGATTCAATAGCAGATGGTATTTACCCTTTTAACCTTATCCCCGTGTGGTCAGACAGTTTCTCTATATTCCTCCTGCTTCCACATCTTGAGGATGTTTTTCTTCTGTTTGAATTCAGTGAGGATGTCTTTTTTCATCCATGCAGAGAAGTGTCATTATTTTCAGAAAACAGTATCGGAAATTTAGCTAATGATTTACAACCCTTGTTAGATATTTTTTGGGGTTTTTGCCTTGTGAACTAAAACATAATTGCAAAATAACAAATATTGTTATTCTCATTGTTGCTGCCACATGTAAGTATGTAACAGAAGTAAATATCTAATACAACATGGTGATGATTAATTTGGGAAATTCTAATTAAATTATTATTCAAATAAAGGTCAGATTTCTTATACGTTTCCTTCATATAGATGAGAAATGTCAGGTTAAACAATTAGCTANCCTGAGATTTCTTATGTATAGTTGACAACATCAGGTAGATGATTGGTAATAATAAGTTAAATAAGGCCAATGCAGACCATGATGAGAACATGACCTCACATCATGACGTGCTTCAGTAAGAGACCAATGCCTCTCAGAATGCTCAAAGGCAGCAACATCAATGCTTTCGAAATAAAGAAATTCAGGCTCTTTCAGGGTATTAAGATTCAGTCCTAGATTCATGTCAGATCTGGTTTTCAACTGAATCCGAGCTGCAGATAGCATGAAGATTTAATATCCAATGCTTTGTGTTTCTAGTATTCCTTTAAAAGTGAAATTAATA
>WEIV01005232.1:24968-46722 GCA_013390005.1 Calyptomena viridis
TTTCCTAAATACAGGAAGATTATTTTTATTATTTTTCTACAAGGATCATTACAACTGTACAAGTGTTTTGGTTTTCTGTAAATCTAGTTACAGTTATTGACAAAATAGCACAAAATTATCTTTCAAAATCTTGGATAGGCAATGACATACACAAATGTTATTATTTATTTAAAAAGAATATATAGCCCCATCAAGAAAAACTGTTGATATTAAATTACTGAAATATTTGTAACATGGTTTTGAAAACCTCTCTAAAATAAGTTTTTTCTTAAAAATACTATATTTCTTTAAAGAAATTACTTGACAGGGATGTTTTGAATTTTAGTATTTTCTAATAATTAAAAAAATATTCAAAAGAAATGTTTCCCGTGATTAACAGTTTCCTCTGTCATATTTGAAAGAAAATTACTTTGCATGATTAATTCATTTGTTCAATTAATTTAAATAAAAATTCTTTTGGAAAGATAAACCAGGATTTTCAAAAATGAGATGTATTTCCATTGTACATCACTATACACTGTAGTGTAGATTCAAGTATCTTACAAGGTGTCATGAAGTGACGCACAAAATTAGACAAACTGTTAGCAAAGATATGTATTATGAAGCTAGTCATGTATGACTACTAAAACGTAAGACTTGAGAAAGCATGCAATTGTAAAACAAAGCATAATTAACATTTTTTTTTTGCAGTACCTCTATTTGGAGTCCTTCTTAAGAACAACTTCGCAGTCCAAAAATTATCTATTTTCTTTTGCCTAAACATAATTATGTAAATAACTAAAATATTGGTGATTATGAAACTGTATCCCTTATGGAATCTACTGTCTCATAAATGGACATCCGACTTGCATAATGGTTGAGATTAGAAGGGTCTCTGATTATCCAGTTCAACTCTTCGCCTGCAAGCCTTTTTTTCCTTCAGACCTTCCCACAGGTCTCAGGGGCCTGAGGCTTCTGGAGGCAAATCTTACCAGTAAAGATCAAGGTGAAGGAACAGGCCAAGAGAGTCAATGACTACGATTTCTGTGTCACCATCTCCTCTGCCCCATCCATCAAGGGGTCCACATCTTCCACAATTCCTTTTACTGCTCATGTACCTGTAGAAGCCCTTCTCACTGCCCTTCACAACCCTCGCCAGATTCAATAGCAGATGGTCTTTACCCTTTTAACCTTATCCCCGCATGGTCAGACAGTGTCTCTATATTCCTCCTGCTTCCACATCTTGAGGATGTTTTTCTTCTGTTTGAATTCAGTGAGGATGTCTTTTTTCATCCATGCAGAGAAGTGTCATTATTTTCAGAAAACAGTATTGGAAATTTAGCTAATGATTTACAACCCTTGTTAGATATTTTTTGGGGTTTTTGCCTTGTGAACTAAAACATAATTGCAAAATAACAAATATTGTTATTCTCATTGTTGCTGCCACATGTAAGTATGTAACAGAAGTAAATATCTAGTACAACATGATGATGATTAATTTGGGAAATTCTAATTAAATTATTATTCAAATAAAGGTCAGATTTCTTATACGTTTCCTTCATATAGATGAGAAATGTCAGGTTAAACAATTAGCTATTTATATAGTATACAGTTCAGATCATAATCTTTCAATGGTGTTTGGAGCCAACACTCAATACTATTAACTTCTAATGAGATGACACTTTCAAAAGACATTGTACAGTTAAGGAAAAACAACCAATACATGCATACAGACATGCACACACACTGATGCTAAAAAAGCAGACAGGGGAATTACTTTTCTAAAAACTTCTAAGAAACATCATAACACCACTTAACATTGCTGTATACACTAATGAAGAAGAATTGCCCTCAGTGTAGTCAGATAAAAATTCTGTATTATAAGTTACTTTAAAAATTTGGCATTGCAAGTGCAAAAACTGTAACAGAATTAGGCAGGATATAATTACCAGTGGAAAAATAAATATACTAACAGTAAGCCTAACATACTAAAGGTGGCCTGTAAGACTGCATAAATTAACCAGGAAAAAGAAATCATTCTTTGAAATATATTATGTTGGTATGGAAAAAGATTATGTAAAACATAATATATTTAAGATAAAATATATTATGTTGGAATGAAAAAAAACACCCTAGTATATAGAACAGAATATATTTAAAATAAAATACCTCACAGTTGTTAAAATAATCACTGCCATATTCTCTCCTGACATTATTTCAGTGACTTCAAAGGAAGGTAGGCCAGCAGAGAATTTTCTTATTATTCTTATAAAGTAAGGTGAGAATTAATTCCTGCAATGTTGCTACCAGACAGATCAATTTTCAGCTTGTATATACCTTAAGAAAACATGTCCCTAAAGAGTAGAAGACAACTACTACACACAGCTACATAATATGTGAAATGTAACCTTTCACGTCTAGATGTAATTCAATTGAAAGTTCAAGTACAATTAGTCACTTTAATAATATTGTATCAATATAATTTTATCTCTGTTTAGGACATTTTTTCTGCTTGTTTCTCAGTGGATTGTATCTAGTAATTTAAATATCATTTGATTAGTTCTTGGTTGGTTGGTTGATTTGTTTTATAGATATTGCCTGAGCTTTCCTTTTTTCCTTTTCCAGTACTTATGCAGAATTTTTATGACAAAACAGTTCTTTGGCTCAGCAAGAAAAGTAAATAAATCCTCTATAGAGTACTTTTCTTAGCACAAGAAAAGTGTTTCCAATTCTGGAAAGGTAAATTATTCTATATGGAAAGCATTGGTATAAATACTATATGAACAATAAATTAAAAATAGGAATTCATAGATATCTAAAGTCAATAGGCCCTCCCTGATCAGCCCCTCTGCTACCTAGGTTAGACTTCTGATAAGCCTGATTTTCCCTACCCGCTTCCTGCTGAAGTCTTTTCTGATTCCCAGAAACAGGAACATCCTCCTAAATCTTCAGAAGTCCTGTCTGATAGCCATTGTTTAAAATCTAAAGAATTTATCAGAATATTGATTTCACTGAAATAGAGCTGACAGATTGGGCTTAATTAAGTTATATAAATATAGTAACTTGGGACATGTGAGATCACCTTGGTTGTCCTATCTGACTTCTAGCTGTCATTCTGGCAGAATATAGATCTGAAGGTTGTGAAATTTTATGGACAACATGAGATAACTCTGATGACCTACAGCATCTCAAATAATGTCCAGAGTCTGGTGCTAATAATGTAAAGGTTGTCCCCATTTACTTAAGGGTTGGACTTCATGATACTTGTGGGTCACTTCCAACTCTGAATATTCTGTGGTCTATTAGTAAACATTTAATCACACTCATGGTGACATCATAGCTCATGTACCTGCACACATAAGTAAATATTTAACTCTAGGCTACCTGTCTTTGTCCAAGAGCCCTTGTTACTTTATCATGAAAGTGTGCTAGTAGAAAATGAGGTCTCATAAATAAATGTGCTTTGTTTCCTTTCTGAATGAAAACCAGATCAAAGAAAGTCTGTGCAGCCCTAATATAGCACTGATATGAAATTATGAATTTCTGATCTCTGAAAAATTTACACACTTCATGTTAAATAAATTTTTGATTAAAAAAATGAAATATTCAAGATGTTCCAGATGCCATGATAATTTCTTGTTATGGGTTAGATTGCTTGTGGTGAAATTTTCCCACTACCACTGTGAGATTCTGGCAAACTCAGAATGGGAAAAAGGTAACTCACTAAACTAAGTTTTGCTGCTTGCTATAGTAAAGGTCCTTCAGGGGGAGTGGGACAGACTTGCTTGTTTCTGCCTCGGTAGCTTAATGGTTCTTGAATTGCAAGCTCTCTCCAACACCCACAGCCAGCGCCTCCCGATGGTCGTGGTTGTAACTGCACTGAAAGGGAAAGTGATATTTTCTGGGTAAAAGTTTCTGTTATTGTTGAGTTGTTGCTGTTGTATTTGTTCTATATATTTTTAGTAAAGAGCTGTTATTCATTTTTTTTTACATTTTGCCTGAAGCCTCTTGATTTCAAAGGTCATAGTAAATTGGAGGGAGAAGTTTTTTCTTCAAGGACACTCCTTTGTTCCTTTTTTTAGGAGCTCAACTCATGAACCTCCAATCATGTCAACTCCTCTCATCCGCCTCTACTTTCTGCATTTGTTATCCATGGAATTTATGCTACAGAGTGTATCGGGTTTTCTATGGCCAGGTTTTGGTAGCAGGGCAGCTGTAGGGGAGGCTTTTTCGAGAAGCTGCTGGAAGCTTCCCCCAGGTCTGGCAGCACCAATGCCAGGCTGGACCCGCTACTGGACAAGGCCAGGCCAATTGAGAGTAATAGCAACACCTCTCTGATAACATATTTAAGAATACAGAAAAAAAAGTTAAGAGTTAGATGAAGATGTCCATCAGAGAAGAGCAGAGTGAGAACACGTGAACAACAATGCAGACACCAAGGTCAGTGCGGAAGGAGGGGCAGGAGGTGCTCCAGGCACTGGAGCTGTGCCCCTGCAGCCCATGGGGGACCACAGGGATGCAGAGATCCACCTGCAGTCTATGGAGGGCCCCATGTGGGAGCAAGAGGATGCCCAAAGGAAGCTGTGGGAGGCCCATGTTGGAGCAGGGTCCTGGCAGGGAACTGCTGACCCATGGGGAGAGGAGCCCACACTGGAGCAGGATTTTCTGGTAGAACTTGTGGCCTGTGTGCAACCTACACTGGAACAGCCTGTGCCTGAAGGACTGCACCCTATGGAAAAGTGACCCACATGGCCGCAGTGTCTGAAGAGCTGTTGCCCGTGGGATGGAGTCACAATGAAGCAGTTTGTGAAGAACTGTCTCCCATGGGAGGGACCCCATGGGAAGCAGGGGAAGGACTCCTCTCTCTGAGCAGTGGCAGAAACAGCTGACTATAACCCCCATTCCCCATCTTCCTACACTGCTGGGGGGTAGGAGGTAGAACTTGGAAGGAGGGGCTTTGGGGGAAAGGTGTCTTTAAGATTTACTTTACTTCTCATTCTTAAGCTCTGATCCTGTTAGTATTAAATTCAATTAATATCCCCACTTGGAATGTGTTTTGCTCCTGTTGATGATCAGTAAGGGATCTTTGATGGTCCTTATCTTAACTTATTAAACCCTTCATTGTATTTTCTCTCCTCTGCCCATTTGCAGGGGGGAATGAAAGAGTGGCTTTAGTGGGTCCCTAAGGGTCCTAGTGGGACCCAGCTAGGGTCAAAACACTACACAGCATTTTCCCAGTACACAAAGACATTTAATTTTCATTTTTAGGCTGCAGAGGAATCTCTGTTCTGGTGCCTGGAGCAACTCCTCTCCCTCCTTCTTCACTGACCTTGGTGTCTGCAGAGCTGTTTCCCTCACATGTTTTTACTTTTTTCCCCAGTTGCTGTTGCACAGCAGTATTTCCTCCTTCTTAAATACATTATCTAAGAAGCACTACCATCTTTACTGATGGACTTGGTCTTGGCCACTGGCATTTCTTCTTGAAGTCAGCTGACATTGAATCTATTGCACCTGGGGGAAGATTCTACACAGCTGTCCAGTAAACATGTAAGAATGTGACAGTAAATGCTTTGCTACGAGAAGGTGTCTAGCCTTTCTTAAAATCAAGAAAGGCTACAAGCAAGGCATCAATCAAGGTACCTTCTTTCTTGGTACCTTATTGAGGTACTGTATTCATACAGTATTATGTTTGTTTCCTGCAAAGAATTCTGATTGCGAAAGTTCTCAATATGTGGCTACTTCCAAACTTCCCTGGGGCTCCAGACAAGAGCAATAAAGCCTTCCTTTATTTTTCCTTTCTTTACTTTTTTCTGTTCTCTTTTTTTTTTCCATGAGTCTGAAAATTACAGAATTGAAATAGATTTGCTGCTTATAGAAAGTTGAATGATAATCTATTGAGAAATTCTGTAAAAATTATAGACAAAATAGCATATAAAAAGAATACATGACTTTCGTACATTATTTATAGCTTTAATTAGAAAATCCAGTTCTTTGAACTGGAAATAAATGGTGAAATTAAACGTGAATTAAATTAATGGTGAAATAAATGTTCAGCCAAATTATTTTTATTGGAGGGCAAATGAGCAATGTTAAATTTCTTAATTAAATTAACATAGAGTTTCTGTTTGTTTGGTTCAGGGTGTCCCGTGTTCTACCCCCAATTAATTATTTTGGCACTTATGTTAAAAGGGACACTGGGGCCTATAACTACTGAATATTCCCTGGCTGAAGGGAAATAGTTGCACCCCTGAGTTTTGTTGGTTAGTAGCAGAATAGTGCATGGAATTATTGTGTCTTTTAAAGATATATTTTTCTGCCTCATTTTCAGTTCTTTGTGTTATTACTGCTGTTTTACTGTCAGCAAATAGTTTAATATTTTCATTACTTAAGGTGTGAAACGCCACTGGTTTGTATAAAAAATACTAAACCTCATATTTTAGATACACTATTATGTTGACCTACTTTATATAAATCTCCAATTTTCTCTACCTAACAATTTTACTTGTGTATTATTCGCTTGCTCCCTCCAAACAAAAAAACAAACAAAACCCTCATTTTTTTGCAAGTGAAAGCCTAATTTAAAGAAAAAACAATATCTGTTTGCCTGAAGCATGTTTATATTTCAGCTGTGTAATAATGTACTATATGTTTCAATGACCACAATGTCACTAATATTCATTCTGTCACATCTTACAAAGGTGTAAATTGATTATTTACAAATGTTATATTAATGGTACAAATCAAAAATAACCCTTTTTTTCCTCTTAAGAATTATAGATTTGAGTACTTTATTGGAAAGTTAGTGACTTGTTTCTGTCATTTCTCCATACATTTTTCAGCATAAAGTTTTGCTGAATAGTTCCTGCTGTTGGTAAAAGAATGCCATGAAACTACGGTAATGTGGAGAGTCACTCAGATTGTTGGAATTTCATTATGAACTTTTAATATGTTTCCGTTCAGATGGTTTCATAGGTTTTATTACCTATAAGTGAAACTTCTGAAGTAAATCTGTACTTGTGTAGAAAGTAGTCAAAACGAGGTCATACCAACACTAGTTAAGCATCTCAATGAGGATATGAATTGCTGCTACGTGTGGATACATGAGAGATCTCTCTTTCATTCTCTCTCTCCCTCTCTTTTTGAAATTCTTCCCTGCTTAACCAAGCATGTTAGGATATTCTGCTTTTTAAAACAGCATCTAGCATTATTAGACTATGAATTACAGAAAGATAATGTAATTTATTCCTTTCTATGCATTTCTGACCTGAATAAAGATTTTTATAACCCTCTTGAAGTGAATCAATGAAATGATACTCAAACATAAGAAGATAGATAGACCAATAAATGATTGATAAATAGAATCATATAATATCCTGAAATCAAAGTGACATACAAGGATCATTTAGTCCAACTCCCTAATATTTTGGATGTTAGACATTTAGATCATACCTCTTCCTTAACCAGAGCTCCCAAAGATAAAAGGAAGTTGCTTATTTAGAAAGTGTTTTCTTACTTGCATTGTTGTTTCTTTGGCAGTAGCTAGAAGCTGAAAACTGTAATTAACCGTAAATAAAGAAATAGTAGAGGCTAGATGGAAAAAATTCTTGATATCTTTAATGAAATTTCCTGTGGAGGCACCTAAGCTCCAAAAATCTGAATGAAAATACTTCAGTCATTCAGTTTCTGCTCTTCTTGACACCTGTTATCTCCAAGACTTGATGCCAGAAGCACAGACCGTACATAATACCTAACATGGTCATATTCCTAAAAATTAGATGTGAGATCACTGACACTACAAAAGACCGTGTAATAGTGCACCTTGTTTCTAGATGCCTCGAGTACTACAAACCAAAAATTGACAACCTTTCTGCAACAATTTTCTTTCTCATAATCATCAGGCAACAGTTTGGAGTAAGGATTTCTATTCAGTGACTCTTTCTGGAAGACTTGGCAGTATTCAGAAAAGGGTTCAAGGCTCTTGGAAGCAAAGAGAGGTTCTGACCTGAAGCCCTGTGACTCAGAGTCTGAGTTCTGGATTCTGTTGTAGAAGTCAGCATGCTTGAACATTGGATAAAGGCAATTAAATACTTCATTTAGTATAAAAATTGTACAATAATTTAGTTTAATTCTTTATGTGTACATGAGTAAAGATATATTTCTTGCCAATTAAATTAGCAGAATATTAAAAAAGCCCCTTCTATTTACATTTAATTGACTAAATAAACTACATTGTATTTATTTGACAGTACAGAAAAGAACTTTAGAGCAACCATATGTTAGGAGAAATTTCTAGAGTAAAATACTCATGTTATTTCTGTTGTGGTTTTTTTTTTTTTTTGCTTCTTAACTGATTCATATGAAAATATTCCACAATTTTTTGAAGAAAAACATTCATTGAAGATTTTAAACATATATTGATAGGTCTCTAATTCAAGAGTATTATGTCTCCTTGCAAACTCTAGCAAAGACTAACACAACTCAAAGGGGAAGTTTGCAACTAATTCACAGAATTTTGCTCTGAAGTGATTTTAAGTGTTTATGCTACATTTAAGGCACAGAAAATCAAAGCAGTATACCTGTCATGTTTGAGTGCACCCATAAATAAAGTTCTATTCTAGTAGAACTAATTGGTACAAATGTTGGCTTGTTGCAAAAGCTAGTACAATATGTTCATAATCACCAAGGATTATGGAACTCAAGCATAAGAAATCATATCAGGAAAAAAAAAAAAAAAAGAAAACTCTTTTTACAGTTTCTTTCAAGAACTGAACATTGAATAAGATACCACCTAAATGGCATTAACTATTTTTTATGCTTTTCCTCATCTATTTGTGTCTATACAAGTCAGTTTGAAGTTCCTGGGGTGAAATTGTCCTTTCTGGGGTGAAATTCTCAAGTCAAAGCTAGCCACATAAAATCAATATACCATGACCGTATAGAATCATTTGTTTAAGGTTCCCAACAGCCTAATATATAGATTAACCCTTAAGAAATGTAAAAGAACATTTTGTTGTCCTAAATTCTGCCTTTCTTCAGAGCTTGCTGGTGACATGTTTATGCCTTAGTAGGTTTCTGTAGCCTAAGAAAGAAGTTGTTTGAAATCATAGAGATAAAGCAAGTGTTTATACACAGTTTCCAATGTTCATGTGTTTGACAGCTAGTGGTTTACTACTAAGTGGTGTGTGGCAGTATGTTGTACTTTGTTTCTGTGATAAGAGAAACAAAACACACCAATTCTCCATTACAAATTAAAAAAACAGATAAAGCTAGAATAAAGTTTCAAACTGTAAATCCTAATCTTAAACTCATGTCTAACTTAGGGCTCTAGAAGATGCAAATTCTGAAGGTAATTTGAACAAATATTTTTTCATCATTTTAAATCATTTTCATCATTTTATGAATTAGTCTTCCCCCTTGGTTGCTACAACCTCCATTTTTATTTACTTACTTTTTTTTTCCCTGTGGTTCTGAGCACATAGAGCTTTTAGTCATGATTTCTAAGTTATAAAAGTAGTGCAAACCAATGCTTTCCTTTCTAAGTTATCTGTAACTACATGCAAGTTAATAACTAGAGGAGCAGTTTTTTCTCTGAGATGTTATTTGTGACTTTTGGAATGCTTTTATATCTTCTATATCTTCTGTATAAATGCTAGAGACAAATATAAGCAATGAATATTATGTAAAATAAAATTAATATGTTCAGTGATGTTTTTCTTTCCTCCTTTAGTAACTTCTCACCAGACTATTAGCTCTAGGAGTATATACATACAAGCTAAGGAAATGTCAGTTCATTATTGTCATTGATACCAGCCCATTATACCTAAATTTATCCTTTTTAATAGCTTTAACAATATAATTATATGGCTATTGCTAGATATGAAGCTTATGAATTATATTATTAGTGATAAATGAGTGAATTATACCTCTCTTATATGTATGAATAAAAGGTCTAATTTAGATCAGTAATAAAATATTCATACATTTATATTATTGAGAGGTATATATCAAATTTTAATTTGCAGAACAAAGAAGTTCACTTTGGTAACAAGAAAAAGGAAATGCAGGACATAGCCATAAGTAAGTACAGATGAATTATAAACATTTTTTAATTGAGCAAAACATTTTTAATTGAGAAAAAAAAGGATTTAAAAAAATTTACATGCTCTTTTAACATCTCACTTTCTTTGGTCTAGTTACACAATTCTTCAAAAGATTCAGTTGTCTTTGCTATTTAGGTGGAGAGAACAGTATGGCTATTGGTAATATGGCAACAACATAGCAGTGTATATTGCTTTACTTACACAATGAAAATAATTTTCTAGAAAAAAAATTTTTAGGGAGATTTGGAATAGGTTAATCATCTGTGATTTTTGATGCATAGTATAACAGAGAGAAAACAGATTTTTTCATGGAATATACATATTATGAATGTGATGTGAATCTGTTATGATTCATTAACTAAATTTTCTTTTGAATATGAACAAAAATGTGAGTTTGGGACATTGCTGCCACAAGGATTGTTATGAGAAGAAATGACCACAAAAAAGATGAACATGATTTTGGAACTGAGATATAAACCTCCTTCAGTCCATTAACTTAGGTAATTCAAATCCAAGATTTATTCACTCTTGAAATGGATCTTGGACTCCATTTTATTCTAAACTACAAGTCTAGAACAATTGTGGTGTCTTGAATACTAAAACAGAAGTAATGAAAAGACTCTTTTTTTTTTTGAGTGTATATAGAGGTCTCTGCCAATATAGTACATGTTCACTCTTGGTTTTGTTTCAATACATGTATTATAAAAAGGTGCACCTCTGTGTAGCTTCCCTACATACTCTTCAATATATATTCAGATGTCTTGATGACATCCAGAATAATCACATGAGCATATATGAAATACACATGGATACAAATTAAGTTTGTTCATTCTGATCTCCAGTTAAAAAAAGAAAAAAGAAAAAAACCAACAAATATAACCAAACAACAACCCCCCTCTAAAAAACCCCCTGCAGAATAAGAAGTTCCAGATGTCAAACCTTTTCATGAAAAAATCAATCCTTTTACATCCAAAAGGCTCATGTCTACTAGTAAAACTTACTTACTCTAAGGCGGAATTCAAATTTTCTGTCTCCTCTCCCAAAACTTGCACTGCTGCAAAGCTAACTGTGGGCAAAGAATTCTCAAGTAAGAAACACTTTAGAGGAGTCTTTGCAGCAAATATTTATTAGATCGTATTACTTGAATTACAGAAATAAGAATCTCTTATGAGGAAAGACCTTATTCTGTTTAATACTATGAAGTAAAAACAAGATGCCAACAAACCAAATACATATGAATATGTCTGGATACTGCAAGTTGTTGATCAAAAAAGGAATTCTCTGTTCCCTTTCCTGTCTGAATGAACTGGAGATAAACAACCTTTTTCCCACCTAAATGATTAGTCACAAGGGTTTGTCTAACCTTCATGGTAACTAACACCAGCAAACCTGCTGAGAATTTTGTTTTTGAGATCACTGGAGTCACTGTGACGCTTGCATATTGGAGGGCTTTGACAGCTTAAAACCTACCAGGAGAAAAATGGACATACCTGTGGCGATCTTCTTACATGCCATGCTGTTTAAACAAAATACTTCTGTTCATCAACTTTGTGTGTAATTCAGATAATAAGAACCTTAGTTTTAAATTAAATGTATTTCAAATAATTCTCAATTTTAAAATGCTTTTATCCTGACTGTGGTAAACTTTAATATGAAGTTAATATGAAGTTAGTTAGTTAGACATCTATTAGAGATCATTCTGACTGGTGTTGAATTCACCAGACACTTACTTACAGGTTAATGTTAATTCAGAAATAATCAGTGGAATAAAACAAGGTCATGCATTGAGTGAGTTAGTTTAAATTAATAACTAGGATGCTACTTCTAGGTTCTCAGAAGGTCTTTGGATATCTCTTCAGTAGGTTAATGTTGCTATCTATTATGCACTACATTCTATACTGGTTTCTCTTTCATGGCATAGTTCATTATGAAATTCATTCTCTGTCTATGATTTTACATTAACCTTAACTGTACCTGTAAAACTGTCAGCATGCAAAACAATTGCCATTTGTGGTGTACTGAAGGTAAGTTACCAATTGTAATTGGTTGGTATTTTGACCAGCTTTCCCCAACGAGATTTTTCAAACAACAAATGTTGTTAGGCAAAATGGAATTCTACCAGTAATAGTGTAGTTACTGTTATGATGAATTAGTAATTTGATTCTCATAATTTCAGCATTGTCTTTAATGAAGAATATGGAAAAAAAAAACAAAGAAGAATTATGCTGTCTGCCTTGTGAAATTTCTGATGAAGGAACTCCTTATCAGTTACCTTTTAAGGATAATGAAGCCTCAGGAAGAAGTATATATAGAGCTATTTAGGACACAAGACGGAACCAGGCATGGTCTTTTTATTTTGTGTTTCTGTGTTGTGACAGGATCCAGCTCCATGAGGAATGGCTTTTATGTGTCAGTTCAGTATCAATTATGGGCAACAATTATAACAAGATAACATTTTATACACATTCACTGAACACCCCTCCCCACACACCCACCCTCCACATTATTTTATAAGAAACTAACTATCCTTTGCGAAATAAAAAGAACAAGTTTTTGAACATTCTTTGAATAGTGGACCAGAGTTTACCTGACTCCGTATCACAATTTTCAGATGTCAACCGAAAATACTAACCATGCTAGTTAGGCTACTAATTTACCAGAGAATGAATGGAGTAGATACTAAACAATACTCTGTCTATAACATTTATTTGGTACTCAAAGCATGTTATTTATTATCCTACTCATGGGAACTTCTCTTCAACAGCAACTTCTTTTAGAAAATTTGGGATGTACCTCTCTCTTATGTAAAGAAAATAGACAAATATGAAATGTAAAAATTAAAAGGTTCATGTCCTGAGGTCCAAAAGTGAGAGTTAATTAAAAGCGATCAAAACCACAGGGATAAAAAAAAAAAATACACAAAACCAATATTCTTAAATTTGTATTCACACGGCTTATGTCTTTTTCCTTATTTCTCTGTATTTTATTGGCTGCACAATGGTGATTAGTCATTTTCTTATCAGTGGAGAAACTTTCAGCCTTTTAGTTTTTCATTTTCTTTTAGTTTAGATTTGCACGTTCTTTATTAGTAGAACAATTAAGCAATTTAAAAGTGACATAATTGGATTTGAGGTATCTTCTTATAAGAAAAAAAACTTTTAAAAGAGAAGAAAAGATTTGACACTTGGTGAAAGCTTATCTATATAGCTTTTTGGAGGATTCATCTAGCTTAACTTAGTGATCTGAATTAGGAACCTAGCATAAACTAGGCTCCTTCAACAGCTAAAGGTATTCTAACATTCTTCTGATTTTTGCTATTTGGGAGACAGAATGAATGCCTTTTTGTGTCACTTAGAGTCAAATACATTTACTTAAAAGCATAGATCTGAAGTAAGGAGACAATATAAAATAATACTAAGTTATAATTAACTCTAAATATACTGGCTGTTTTTTGTGCCTGAATGGGCATTTCTTTCCATTCTTCTGGCCTAAAGAGAATATGTATCGTGCAGCTGAGAAAAGCATTTCTAATCCCTATTCTTGTTTCATTTTGCTGTCACTTTCTTTTAGGAAAAGAAGGGAAAGGAAACTCTGGTTTCTTTCTTTTGGTTCTCTCTTTCTCTTTTTTTGTTACCACTCCTTATTTGTGAAGTTTGTGTACCAAATACTTTTGACTGTTATATGAAGATTAAAAGCAGTGCCAGAGAAGGTGGACTGCTTCTCTGGGTGGATGCTTAAACTGATCTATGCTTTCCTTGCCCTTCTTGAGAATTTTACTAATTTCATGAGAAAATTTTCTGAGAACTCTCTACCATCTTCTCCTGAAAGAAATGTGTTTGAATTAGCTATTCTCAGTCACAGTCACAAGACAGGGAGACACAAGACAGGGAGACACAAGACATGGGAAAGTTAGATAAAAGAGAAGTAGTCTGTCTTTATCTATTTTTTTTTTTTTAAGGGGGAAAAANCTCGATGGATTTTTTGTATGGATATGTTTAGACAGATAGGTATGAATATACATACACATTATAATTAAATCTCAATAAAGTACTATATGTGCTTTACATATCTTGAAATACCGGGAAGTTATCACCAGAATTTAATAGTATTGAATACTATTAGTTCATACTGCATAGCTTAAGGAAAACAACAAATCTCCAAAGATAAGGTAATCACATTTTACAAAAGGACGTTCCTCTAGTAACACATATATATATATATACGTACATATGCATATTCCGATTCTATATCAATTTTACCAAGCCAAGTTAAAATTAAAATATACAGTAGTCAGTTGGCCATTTATGATTGCTATTAAATCTACAAAAATCTCCAAGGAGCACACATTTAACTTCTGGACACCCAAAAATTATCTTAATTTAATACGGTGTCAAGTAACTTAGTTGGAAAACGCCCAGACTCATAATCACAGACATTTAGGCCTTATTTTGGGTAGACTGTTGTCTCCATGGANGTGAATGTGAAACCTGATCACCCCTTCTAACAAGGACTTGAAGATTTCAATCTTCGATGAGAATTCTGAAAGACAGATCCTAAATTAACAAAGGCTGTAACATATATCCTTCCCTCAGTTATCTAAATTCATAAATTAATGGCATTTTAATTATTTTGAAATCTCATAACGCTTTTTGTTCCCTGTTCACTATATAGGCTTTGTCCTTCCTAGGTACTTATGCAACTCCAGACATTGTAAGGACACCTTGTGCCCCAGGAACCTGTATCCATTTTAGGATATAAGACTTAAGAATGTATCCATTAATTTGACATGTTAAAGATTTCATTAAAGGACACGGAATTAGTTCAGTCTTTCTCAAGAAAGACTTACTTTCCAAGAAGGGCTTTTCTCTTTTCTCCCAGCATCATGCTTAAAAATGTAAATCTAGATGTAAAAATTTAAAATTAATTCTAGTGTGATGTTTGCTATTACTGTATGCATTGTTTTTATGTGTGAGGGAGAGAGACAAACTTACAATCATGCATTATCTTTTCTACTTTGCATTTGTCCTAATAGCAGCTACTTGTGCTGTAAAAGAGTGCCCAGATAAAAAAGATAATACTGTACATCTCTGTGGTTTTTTTTCAGAGCCGGCTCCGGGGGNGTTTTAGTTTCCAATTCACTATTCTTCTACAGGAAAAATAGTCGTCTACATTTTTCTTTTAAAAATATGCATTTTCTGTTTTATTTTCAAATATTCCAGACCATGCACTATAAAGACATAAAGACATATGACTGAAAAGCTGAAATTCAACAAGGTAAGTGCTACCAGCTCCGTTGGACAGTTTATCTGCAGAGTATCCCTTAATATCTGATAAATGGAAAATGCGACATAGAGTTTTTAAACTTAAAAATAGAGGTGGACTTCAGCTGCAAAGAAAGAAATTTTTGCTACTGAAATGTCTTTTTGACCCAGCTGAACTACTAAAGCACAAGTTTCAAGCTGCGGTGGCATGTTGCTTCTGCTACTTTGTTCATTTTTATGGTTAAAGGACATCAAAGCTGTAAATGAGAAAACACCTCATCCTAATTTTAGTGGGGAAGTTGTCAGATTGGATGAACAGAGTGTGGATATCAGATGCATGCACACACACAGAGACTAGACAGTTATTTTGGTTAATTTACTGTTTACACATCTTTAATTAAAATGCTGGGATTATGTGCTACTGATTCTTGGATTTGTTTCTTAATCCATTTCCTTTGTTTATTAAAGACAAATGTTGATCTATTACTTTGTGACCTCCTAGTAATTTATTTCAGTAAGATGTTTTTCCTTCTACAGAATCATAAAAAATAAAAAGAAACCCCTTCTACTCTGTCTGAAAGAGTATAAGAGGCAGATGCAATATGTTTTGCCATAAAATAAGTTTTACGATACTTTCTAATTAGACATTTCCATAAGCAAATAACTACCATACAGTGTGAATGGGTATTTCAGATGGACTTCAACAGCAATCAGTTTTGGACCAGGTAAATTCAGTTTTTAAATTAGTAATCTGAAAGAATGAATAATACTGAATATAGAAAGACTATAGGAACTTCAAAAGACATAACTGGCACTAGCCACCATATTGAAAATGTAAGAAAAGTCTGCCATAATTAGGATACAAATTAATTAGTGATTCTGCAAAATATCCAGAGGACAAGAATCTAGGTTAAAAAAAACCCCAACAATTATTTTTCAGTATAAAGGTCTCAACTGGGCCATTGTTCTGTGCAAGTTTACAATAAAAATAAGGTTTTGAAATTGAGAAGTTAAAGTTCAAAAAACCGATGTCATAATAATTTAGAAGTCTAAAGGATATGGTGTATGAGAGAGAATGAAGGACCTAAATTAGTTTAGTTCAACATCTACAGGAATAAGAGACAGAAGCTTTTTCGTATGCATAAAGGATTAAAAAACAAACAAAAAAACCTGTTCACTAGACCCACCGGTAGCAAAATGAAAAATAATATGCCTTTGTGCAGTCAAATGGTACTATGACATGATCTTTTTTTTTTTTAATTTTGTCAATAAAGTGATTTGAAGAAAGGTTAATTATAACTGTAACAGTTGGAATTTGCATAGACTTAATGACTGATGACTTTCTATAAGAAGTAAAATTTTGAAGTAGAATTTGAAAATCTGAGGGTATGCCTTTATTGATATATTCTCTGTGTACTTATTCCTTTCACAAAATGATCAGTTGCATTAAAAAAATAAAATTGTGGACTTATATTTTTATTTATATGGCCAATAGGTGAGATGAGAGTAGACATTGTATATGATTAAGAAAATCTGGCTTGTAATGACAATGCTAACTGCATCTAGGCTAGCTTAATGCAAGATTAAAGTTTGAACCTGTTCAATAAAATTCCCATGGTGAATTAAAGTTTAAAATTTCTTATTACAACCAACTTTTCCAGTTACATCAAAGAACTCAGTAAGGAGATATTTTCTCAAAGATAAACACTAAATAGCAAGGTGCAAAAATGTATTGACACTCGAGTTTTAAGATCTCCAGATATAATACAATCTTGACTTAATTACGTTTTTATAGCAAACAACTGACCTTCACTATAAAAACTGAAGTTAGAACAAATATTAGTAAAAAGTAGTATCTCTCCAAGTTAGGAAGCAAGTATATTGATTTCAGTAAACTTATCAATTACATAATAAATATTTCAAAGAAGAAGTTAAATGTTATTGCTTTTCATCATTAGTACACAATATTTTTAAATGTAATGGCATAATTTATTTTTTTCTTACTATAACTAACACTAACATAGCTAAAATATTTTGTTTACCACTTTTAATAAGTGGTAAACTTATTATTAAACTTTATCTCTTTAAAATGTCATTTCCTACTGAATCAACACAGTATTTTTTCTTTCTTTACATTAAGTTCAGCAGATGCTACTGAGTTGATTCCATTTTTTATATAAGATGATGACAATACAATTAAAATTTTTTTTAAACTGTGATTCTAAAATTGACCTTATTAAAATTCCACTTCCTCCATAATTAAAAAAAACTAATTACTTGTAGTAATTGGACCAGAAATGACATTTTCAGTTCATTAATATTCAACAAATTGTTTTTGAAGATGTTCTTGCATGGTTAGTAGTCAGTCTTCAGCGTTTCTGTTCATTTCTTATTTGAAAGTCATCTGAAATAATAGTTTGCATTTTAATAAGACAAGGTTTTATGAATTGATTTTATTTATAAGGTTTTAATTGCTAATTAATGTGTGAAAATATCTGTCTCCTGTAATATTTGTAACACATGAAGTGAAAGGTGAATGTAGTAGAACAACAATTCGCACGTGCTCAATGAGCATGAAATTTGCCATATTTCCCATCCACAAATTTTCATTATTCTTTCTAGAAATGTCAAAATCAGGCTTAATATGTCATGGTATTTTGCACCTGAATAAAGAAGTCAATTTATCTAACATCACAAAGTGGAGGCAAATCAAAATAATGATGCGTGAATGATTTTATTAACCAGCAAAATACATCCGAGATCATTTCAAGGTGTATACTGTTTATATTATTAGATGTAATGACATTTGAATTGATATCATAGATGCACTGTAATTCTCTTTATACATTTTTGAATATATGTGTCTATACTTGTAACCTTGAAGTGTAATTCCTCTGATGTCCCTGAAACAGTCAGAGCTCAGACAGGGCTCAATCACAGCTGTTAAGATATTTCCCTTCTGATAAGCCTGATCCGTGAGATGGAGTGATCACTTTTAAGGGTGTCAAATTGCCAATAAAAACTGTCAGATGAAGTGAAATGTGAAGTAATTTTGAGTGACTTGTCTGTATCAGAAGCTGAACTGAAATGACTGTGCACTTTTCTTTTGTCAGGCAAAGAATCTTCCAGTAATTTTGTGGTTTACAGTTTCATAAGTAGATATAAATTTTGAATAACTCTGCTTCTGTTTATTGAACTATAATATCTTCAGATATTTAACCTGAATGTAAGACTGGGACACTCCAAGTCTTTCAGGAGTTTGGGAGCTTCCCAAGATTATGTTGCATCTGAGAAAATATTGTAAGGATGATGATATTGTACTGAAGGCTATTTTTAAATATATATCCTTCAGAATCACCTCTAAATCTCTTGTTTTCATGTCCTCTCTTTTTTCCCCAGGAACCTTCCTTTACTCTTAGAATCCTTCTGTCAGACCTTTTCGATTCCAGTTAATGTTTTTCCAGATAAAAAATAGCTAAACTTTAGAAATATTAAACAAAAAAAAAGGTTTTGATCTGGGGGAATCAATGTTGTATAGAACCTACAACAATTTAAACATCACCAACAGTTAGCTAAGTTTCTGAATCATCTTCGCTTTAGCTTGAAGTCTCATAGAAGCAGAGGCAGAGAGAATTAACAGCACCGAGGACTAATCACCAGACATTCTACAATTGAAAGGGAGATTTAGGGTTTGACTACTGTAAATTCTTACCTTTCAAAACAGGACATTTATCACAACTCAAATTCCAAGTGTAGTAATGTCCAGAGTTCATGCACAGCTTGTGAGAGGCATCTCAATCAACACTCCTGTGCTTTCTGGAAGAAATGTTGTAGCTTCGCTACTCACAAACCCACTCCCACAGAAACAGCTTGAATTTGCAGATGATTACGTTCCTAGTTTAGCAAGTTTATGCAGCAGGATTATCTGTTAGTTTATAGACTGTTGAAAAGCACAATTTTTAAAAAAAAATGTAATACTAAACCAACTTTTTGAGGAACCTGATGTTTCATTGCATTTTCTGAAAGAAAAAAGGATTTATGGCTGCAAATCAAGGCCAGTAGTTTCCCGTAGAATATCAGAGAATGAGATGAATGTCCTGTGAAACAGAGAAGTTTCTGCTCATGCAACCAGAATCCCCTCATTCAGGTAGGGATTCATATTCAACTACTACAACAGAAATTCTCACTACATGACAGTCAGATTTGAATGAGAAAAAAACACACCTAGATAGGAACCAGACACTCACATTTTTAAAATCAGAACATGATTTGTTTCCTTATTACATATAATTTTCTGACTGTATCTACTTAACTTTCATGGTAGTTCAAAGGAGTTAAGTGAACAGATGTCATCACTCTATTTTAACAGTTTCTTTTTTTGTAAAAAGCAGAAAATACATTGGTTTTCAAATTTCTGGTGTTGCAGAAGTCTTGCTTCTTTACAAGAACATCAATATTGTCAGCTCAGTCTGCTTTAGGGGGTAAACTATCATGGAAATATTTATTCAATTATTCAAACTAATTTGTAGGTACATACAGTAACTAGGAGAAAGACAAAAAAGAGAAAGAAAAAAGAAAAGGATAGCTTTCTTAGGTCTACAGTCTCATAATGGTCTAAAATGCTAAATGGTGAAAAATTCTGGCATACAAGAGAATTATTTCTATCACAGTTTTGAAATAATAATGACTTTTCTCAGACAGTTAATTTCCACAGCAATCAATTACATTAATCATGCTGTAGTTTATATATAAGGTGTATACTTAAAATTTGAACTGCATGTCATTTGAACAACATGCTGCAGTAGCAGTTATACATTGTATGTACCACTTTTGGTGGCTGAAAAAAAATCTATTTTGGCCTTTATACTGTATCGGGAGAAAGTAGATTTCACAGTCTCCATACTCTAATATTTGTATGACATTCAGAACTACATTTACAAAATGAACGTAAACTGGGCATTTTGGAAAAGAAGTCTTATGATAATAATATAAAATAATTTAAAAAAAAAAGTAGACATTATGTCCTAAAAGCACTATTTTTTGGAATGAATATTAAAAATTTTGCACTGTGGATACTATTTTTTCACCCCTTAGTGTAAAGAGATAAAGTGGTGGACTAAATCTCTGAAGGTTTTGAAGGCATATTAGGAAGTCATAGTTCATAATTTTTGTGAAATAATCTGTTATTTTTATTGATTTTATTGAAATCAGATGCTGCTAAATTTTCTAGTTGTATTAAAATATGTAAACATAATATTTCCTACCCAAAAGGCTAAGTCTTGTATGATTTCCAATGCCTGTGACTTTAGATTTCCTGAGGAGAGGTCTATTTACTATGTTTACAAAGGTTTAAAATGAATTATTAGTAATAATAGCAGTAAAGATAATGGTATGTCTGAAGATACCTGACTTTCTAAGAAGCCAGAATGGAGGTCACCCTGTGCAAAACCATGTGCTGAGCAAGAATCCAATTGCCCTTCACGACTGAAGACAAGTAGCTCACTGTAGCAGACCTCAGAACAGTGTTGCAATGCCTTTTTATCACTGTCTTCACTGGTGCTTCCTTTTCTACAACTGTCATGACCCATCAGTAGGGACCGTGATGTTCGTTGTAAATTCTCATGAGGCTGAACAAAGATGCCAGATTACATGTCAGGGAACTCCTGTGATTTTGTTGTACGTCACCATGATTCAGTCAACCAGTCCACTGTTTAGACTCAAAAGGTGTTGGTTAACAAGCCCTTAAATTCTTACAATACACTTCTACAAGTGGAAATTAAAGAGCCCTTAATTTTGTACAATACACTTCAATAAGCTCTCAACTACTCACATGAAACTTCTCNCTATTCAAAGGGGCTGGCTACCAAGCCACAATGCACTTCCACAAGCTCTCCACTCCTCCAGCAAAGTTCAGTATGGAGTATAGGGTAGAAAATGATAGAGGGGAGAGAAGTAAAGGCAGAAAAGGGAGAAAGAAAACAAAGAATATCATCAGTCCTTAGATCCTGCGTTGGTTCTGCCACACGGATGGTCCAGAGCTGAGGTAAACAATGAGAGTGAAAGAAAGAATTAAAAAAGAGAGTGAGCGGGCCCAATTTGCTTCCTTTTATAGTCAGCCTGGTGCAAGCCTCTTATGTAAACTAGATTTTTCATGCCTTTTTGTCCATGTATGCACAGCCAGTCCTTTGAGCCTCCTCCAGGAATTGAGTCAGGGACTGAGGATGAGTCTCAAGGTGGAAAAAGAAGTTGGCTCAGAACAGCACTGCCCCACCTGTGTGGGACCCTCTCTTCTGATCATACCTTTCCTGTCATAACACTCAGAATGTTTGAGATAAAACACATGGTCCTCCACAGTGACATTATTCTTTGAATCCCTTCCAAAAAACTTGCTAAGCAGGTCTAGTCCATTAGCTC
>WEIV01005232.1:49914-62475 GCA_013390005.1 Calyptomena viridis
TTTTTTTAATGGTAAGAACCACATAGCACTTTCAATGATATTTTTATCTCCAACTTGTACTTTTTATGTTTTTCCTCTTTAAATTCTCTGTCCCCATCCCACTGGTGGGGAGTGAGTGAGAGGCTTCATGGTGCCTAGTTGTTGACTGAGGTTAAACCATAACACTCTGTTTTATGTGCAGGGCGGTGCGGGGGAGAAGGGGAAGGGGAGTGTTGCCCAATCCTTTCAGAGAGAAGATTTTCTTGACCCTTGGTGATTTATTTGTCTGTCAGTGCCCCAGAGGAGTCAAGACTCTTGTGTTTGCCTAATCTCTCTGCATTCTGTAAGGAAACTCTTCACTAACAGATCCACAGAGTTAGAGTGTGACGCAACTGCCCTTGTCAGGGGGGCTAAGCCAACAGCATGGAGATCCCTCAGCAGGTCCTGCCAAAGTGTTATCCACTGCCAGCAACTGCTAGCACCTTAAAGAACTCACTCCAGCTGTGTACAGAAAAACACTTTTTAGAAATACAAATTGTGACAGATTCATATGGTTTGTAGTTGTCGGTGACAGGGTCTAGCTGCAAAAATCCATTTTAAAATAATCTACAACACTATAAAGCAATCTCTTATACTAATAGCAGTAATTAACACTTGTAGAGTATAATTCTTACCCAATAGATGTCCTTATGCAGGGAGAAGGTAGGCTCGGCCTGTCAAATGATCCCAACAGTTTTGGTGGAGTTCTCCAATTTTCCCCTTATCCCAAAATTATTTTCATACTATTTCTTTATGTTTGAGTGGTGTTTAACTGACTCTAATCATAAGATCATAAGATTTTATTTCTGATTGATGTAAAGTTCTCTTGCTATGCCTAGTGGGGAGAGGATAGTCATAGCTTGGCACTTGAGGAGGGAGTTCAACATTGTTGTTGGCTCAGCAGAACAACTCCATTTCTTTTGGCTGACAGGTACTGTACTGTCTCAAGGACTTATAAGTACCACAATGCTCCCCCCTTCTGCTGGGATTTCAACAGAGGGGGGCCGTGTAGTCTCCACTTCGGTCCACACTCCATTACACCTCTCTGAATAGACGATTATTGTTGTATGGGGGCATATTGACCTCATTCAATACAAGGAGCCTGTTCCATCCAGGTTGCAGCTGCTTCCTTCTACTCTAAGAATTTGTAGTTCCTGTAAATGTGAACTCTAGCCATCATCCCAATAACCATACATTCCAATAACCCTTTCAGTGATAGCTTATTTTCATTCCAGACCTGCACTTGCAATTTCCAATTAAAGACAGATACAGAGCTTGAAAGACATGTAGTTAGTTTTGATTCAATTAGATACCATATAGAGATCTTTTAGGTGAATGTACTCCGATTTTTATAAAAATTAGGAGCAGGACTTTTGAGGATCTAGTTTCATATTCTTTGGTAATTTAATCCTATTACTCGTGCAACACTATAAGACAAAACAACACTGGGAAAAAGGAATTCAAGTGTTTGATGCTTGAAACATTTAATGGTCTAAATCCTAGTTCAAAGGGAATTCTTCATAATTGCTATCTATCTTTAGTCTAATCTCTTGATCTCCTTGTATAAACAGTTCTTCTAGGTTGTGATTCAGAACAACAAAGGTCTCAGTTCTGAAGGACCACTTAGAGGAATCTATCTGAGTAGAAACAGGCTGCACAGTGATTACATACTACAGGGCATTGTCTGTAGAGAAATTAGAGACTAAAGGTATTCTTGTGAATATTTTTTGACTGTTCATTTCTTTCCAAAATTTGAAAATAGATACTGAATTTAATCACTAGGATGAGTCAAAAAATTTCTATAAATACATAAACATGGTATGCTTTCACACTGCTGATTTTTCAAATGTTAATTTTAATACTTTTACATGTAATTAATGGATTCCTACAAGTTAAGTATCCTCACTAAAATGAAGGAACAGCACTGAAGTAGCAGGATCTGTCCTTGGCCAAAATTCAATTTCTAAAATTTGAGGAGCTGCATGGCTTTTCACAGAAATTTCTGGGCAAGGAAACACATTAGAATAATTTTTACTTTCTTAAGAAAATATGTAGGTCCTTTGCCCTTCCCCTCCCTGCAGTCAGATCATTTCCAGAAAACAAACATTTTTTTATTCCTTGGGACTTTATCTGTGTCTTATTCTCCATCTGATGTTAGAATCCTCTATTTGAAGAATCATAATAATGTCCCCCAATACCTAATTGTGATGTCACAAATTCAAGATTACGGCTTTCAAGTGGGAGATAAATAGGAAGAGTGGATCAGCTGCAAAGGAACAAAGATCCTATATTGCTGTAAAAGTTCTTAGGAACAAAACTGCGACAGATGAGAAGTTTCAAAAATACAGAGTTAAAGTTTGCCAAAGGATTTCATGAAACATTGACACAACTTATTAAAGAAAATAGCAGAAATATTTTAAGAATGGGGAATTATACTTTGGGACCTTATATTCATGTAGAATTGATTGCAAAGAATGGTATTATGCAAGAATTCTGAAAGACTAAAACAAACATTTTCCTAAAGATGAGAGACACTGTCTTTTGAATGCCCTCTAGAGTAGAGGAATCTCTTTTTACTGGACTGAGTTTATAGCTCATTGAAGGAGTTATATGTGCTACTTACTGAGTAAGCGCCAAGGATAGGCAGTAGTTCCTTAAGTCTTCTATAAACATAGGCCTTCTCAGGACACCTTCATGCCTGTCATGAATAAGTGGTTTGACACTGTGGTCTTTGACTAGAAAAGTCAAAGCACATATTTAAAGGGTTATATAAACACAGAAAGAACTCCCTTGTATTCATGGCACTATGCTTTAAGTATTTAATGTTATATTGCTTAGGTGTTTCATACCAATCTTTCCACACAGTACAGGTCTAAGCCTGTAGTCATCTCTTTCTGCATTATGTGATCATGTCCTTTCCTTGGGTAATCACCAAATGAAGTGTCCTGCTGTCTTGAAATAGGCCCAACCTGTCACTAATGTGAAACTTTTTACAATCACATATACTTGATGCATATATATATTTAGCTTCTAAGTTTCAGGGTTAAAAAATTTGCTTGATACATTTCATTTTACACCCACTTCTCCTCTTTTAGTTTACTGAAGGCAAAATAATCCTCAACAGTGATTTACAATATTTGCCATAAAAAAGAAGGTATAGTATAAGGATGAGTAGGAGGCTGTTGGCTGTCCTTGAAGCAGGTTCTTTGCTCACATGGAAGGCATGTATTAGCACTTCACACAGCCACTCCACCATCATTATGATTACATCCCATGCTCTGCAGTGTCAGACATTTATTACTCATTTTCCTTAAGTTTGGAATTGTAAGGGGAGAAATCATATTTTAAAAAGAAATAATTTAAAAAATGAGATTCAAATTTATTACTGTGGTAGGTCTTCCATTTCACGGGCTAGTGTTTAAACTCCTATACAGTCACATAAAGGTAGCTGTTTCACTGTTTTGAGAGAAGTTAATGCTGCCTTTTTGTTAACAAAACAGAATCATGATCAGAGCATGACAGTGTGGAACTTAGACTTCAGATGCATTTGTGTCAATTGGCAATTTCTGATTAATATGATATCTTCCCTCTTTACTTCTGCCCTCTGCATTATGCTACTTTTAGTCTTTATCATGCCATTCCCTAATCAGTTTTAACATAGAAAATAGCCAACAACATGGAGATATAAATATATACAAGTATATATTTTACCAATTTTGAGTGATAAGTCAGCTCACCACAGGATTTTATGAGTTCCAGAGACAATCAATGAAGGTGAAGAAAAGTATGTATGGAGAAAGGGGAAGCAAATCAAAGAGGAACTGTTTCATCTTGTCCTGCTGTAAAGCAGGCTTGTGCAGCATTCTGCCTAGTTTTGAATTCCAAGGTAAAAAAGATTAAGATGCAATTTATATTTCCTTTTTCCTCTTCTTCCTCTTTTTACTTGACCTAAAACTTATGTGGGATTGATAAAATCCAGTATGCATGAATGGTTCTTCAGATTTCTAATAGTCATTTAGCTCAACGTTTGTTTTTGACCCTTTTTATTTGATATTGACAAGAAGGAATGAGAGTGTTATTTCTGCTATCATAGATATCAGAGAGAACAGTTGTGAAGGATGATCTGTATTGAAGTGTGAATATTTTTTAGCAAAACAAACCAGTTGCTCAGTTATTTTTTCAGTTACTTGTTATTTTCCATTCACCACTCTCCTGAAGCTTTCAGTCAATTTTTCAAAGAGCAAAAATGCCATGTCACAAAAAATGCCATGAGAAGTCTCAGTGTCTTGCAAGAATGAGTCTTCCATGAAGCACCCGAAAGTTAGATTTTTGTCTGGCTACACTTATTGAACAATGATGCCTTTCAAATACATATATACGAATCAAAGCCAATTTGTGAACAGAAATAAATCAGTAACTGTAATAAATAATTCAACTCATCCCAGCTGACTGAACTATAGACTCACCTTTAGAAACAGTCCCATGACACCAGTAGTTAGGTACAATGACAGAATCAATTTAAGCAACTTTCCTTGGTGTTGCTCCTGAGCTATTTGATCTGCAGCAGGAAGTAGGTTGGAAATCTGGACTTTCATAAGGACTAAAATGCACTTTGCCTAAAATGTTGCTATTACTAATGTTAATTGCATAGCTATGGAGACCAAGTTCTACAGCTTCAATTATGTAATCCCCTGATTCTAATGGGGCTGTACAGATAGGAGCGAGGGCAGAATTTGGTCTCTTTTGACTAAAACTGTTTCCCATTCACATACTTGAGTTTACCATTCCCCACTGAGAATAAAAATTGTAATAAACTACATTTTGCTTAAGTGAGTTTCCTTTTTTTGAGGACAAACAGAAGAACTGTGATAAATTTGAATCTCTTTCAGAAAGAAGTTTCTAATATACACATATGTGTATGTATCTATTTATATATGTTTTTTCCTTGATATACTTTCTATCACATAGACTTTCCTCGAAACCTACATGTACCATACTATTACCTTCATAATGTTATGGGTGAAAGGAGCATACCACATGTGCAAGCATGTCTTTATTGCTAGTGTAATCAACATTTTAAGGGTCTAGTAGTCAAAATTATTTCATTATTACAAGAAAACATCAATAATTCTCTTGATATTATTATAAAAGAACAACCTTCACAGTACCTACTGCTGTTCCCTGGTGGTGTCTTCATCCATTCATGTCTCTCTGGTTCTTAAGGCAACAGCCATTCTCAAGAAGAATGCAATTGGGAAGGCTTTTTACAAGTCATATGACATCCTGAAGTCTGTTCCAAGGAAGTATGTTCATGGCTGGATTTTCTTCTCATTAGTCTAGTGGTCCACTTTGTTGTATTTTTGAATGATTCCTCACCTCTGTATGCTCCCAGCTGAGGTGTGAGTGTGAAATATTAGATTTAGAAAGTGACAAGATTTACTCTGCTTCTGAGGCTGTCTTTGGTGAGAAAGCTTGTACAGCTTCAGTCATCCATTTCCTGCTTTACCATGAAGAGCATTTGAGAGATTAAAAATGGGGCTTAATAGTAAAAAACAAACAAACAAACCAAACCAAAACAAACCCAACAACCCATGAGACATGTGTCTTGTTGAAGCTAGTTGTAATCTGTTATTATACCGATTATAGATATATATATATAAATACAACAGTTTAGGAGTACAAACTTCACCTTCACTGAAAAGCAAGAAGGTTTGACCTAAAGGGATCTACCTGGGTTATTTATAAACAGAAAGACATATTTTAGAACCTGAAGACCTGTGTACAAGACATATATATATGTATGTACACACATATATATGCGTATATATACATATGTGTGCATATATATATATAGATGTAAAAAGTATTTTCTCAGTTTTATAAACTAATTGACTCATTCTCTTGTGAGTGTGGTTCTCAAAGGTACTCTGTGGAGACATCTACTGTGTTTGTGTGAGTGAAAACTGATATGTGTGTCAATTCCTTTTTGTTTTCTTTTCAAAGTTAATTAGGAAGTATTAAGTATGAAGGAGGGCAGAGGGTAAAGAATTTTATGAGGCATATGTCAAACAGTTCTACAGCTACCCTAATTAGTTCTAACTTCCAAAGGCATATAAAAAAGAGCCATCAGAGAGAGGTTATTAGAAGAACCATGCTAAACAATTTAACAGTAATTTGGAAGATGAAGAAATAAAATGCATATTCCAGTGTGATTTATTTTTTAAAAAATAACAGAAATGTGTTTTGACTAATTTTATTTCTAAAGAAAAGTTGAACAAATGCTTTTTAAGAGTGAGTAGAGGTTTCTTATTTTATTTTTAACAGATAAAATCTAGGAGATTGAAAAATGCTTAATATCTAGTAATGAGTGTATTTTCCTAGTTCCAAGATCACTTGTACAAAGTGTCTTGCAAATTAAAACCAAGGTGACACTGCAAATGAGTAAGCAAGAAATGGATAAGCTAAACCAAAACTCTCTATGGTGCCTTGAAGAATGCAGAGACTCAGACTTGACCATTAGCAAGATTTGGTCCAATATACCTCATTTGTTTTGCAGAAGTATTGAAGGAACCACCCACCAATTCAGTCCCCAGTTATTGCAACATTATGAATGGTAGGGGCTTGATGAAGACTGACAGAAGTATTTGATTTTTGCCAAATNAAAAAAAAAAAAGGTGAATGTAATTTTATTATATGTTTATTAACAAACAAGATTTTGAGAGACCACCTGTCCTGGCAGCAGGGAGAAAGTTAAGAGAACAGCTGCTTTGAGCTATTGCCAGCTGTCTCCCCATTTAAGCTCAGATCCAGAGACAAACGATTATACAGAGCCCCAACAGATTTATGGAGTAGCCTGCTTAGGACCTGCCCCCAAGGTAACTCTTGTCTCACCTTAAGACTTTTCCTTAACATTCACTTCATGGGCCATAATGATTAAAAGAATTGAAGCCTTGCTAAATTCTGAACACCCTAGGAAGTAGTATGGCAGACAGAACTACACATGAAACTGTAACCACATACTGAAACAGTAAGCCAGAGGACTTGCCTCAATTTGGCAACATCATGACCAGAGAAAAGCAAGATGAGACAAGGCAAGGCAAGAGCACGTGCAAATATACGAAAGAGGGGGGAGAATAAGGTCTCAATATCATAATTTCTTCTGAGGTAAGGCTAGATAGCAAAAACAATTCCAACTCTTTTTCAGAATGTGCCAGTGTCATGGTTTCATTCCACAAGCGGCTTCACAGGACATGTCCTCCTATTTAATCCACTCATGCTATACTTGTGACTTCCAAGACGTCGAGATCTGTAAATAATATTTAAGAATAAAATAATAAAGAAGCAATGCAAAATATATATTATCTAACTTATCCTGATACCCTCTTATTGTCTACTGTTATGAGCAAGGCATAAAGAACAGTAAGTTAAGACCATCTGAAAAGGTCAAAGGCCTGTCTAGCCTTCTGTCTAATCTGAGACTTTTGCATGAACTTAGGAAAAACAGACAGCTAGAAGAGAAATATAACCCCTCAGCTACTAAAGATTTTTTTGCCATTATTTTTAGAAGATTTTTGAACTTGTTTACATTTTAAATGAGTTTCACAGATTTTTATGTCTTGTATGAAAATATATCAACTAAGCTTCCTGTTGAATTCTTTTCTCATCTGCCTCAGTTCTCTAGCAAAGCTAAGTAATAAACCTGTGCAATTCTTCTTTTTAATGCCATATGTTTTTCAGTTTTCTCTTTCCCAGAAAAAGAGTTATAGTCTTTTAATCTGTCCTCATACAGCAATCTTTTAATATATTTGATCATCTCCTTTGCTCTCCTTTCTTTCTGTTTATGTTCTGTTGCAGGATTTTTGAGATGGGAGGGTGAGACCTGCATACAGTTCTAAAGACAGTGAAAGAATAAGTGGTTTCCATATAATGGAATAATGGCATAATGAAATTTTCTCTTTTATTCTTTACTTCTTTCTTAACAATTTGTGATATCCAGTTTAACTTTTTGAGCACTGATGTTCCCTTAGGTAATTCAATTCAATTTCAGAAAACAATCTGCTATGACTCCAGGATCTTTGGACCCATGACAGTCTTTGGATAACTAGAATTATTTTTCCTATGTAAAGAACATTTTATTTGACATTTTACTGTCCTTATCCTTTTCTCTGGATCCCTCACTAAACTCAAAGTTCAAATGAAAATATAAATAAACAACTTCTGTCTACACAGGACCTGTGTTTTTATATCCATCTTAAATTCTTTATTGGTTTTCACTCTTCAGTAGGTCTCACTAAAGACAACCATTTTTATCTCTCCAACAGTGCTCTGGGTTTTTTTGTAATCAATGTCCTACACCTGTAGTGGGTCTCCTGCTCTCAGCTATATTCTGTTTTCTCTCACTAATGAACATGTTGTCCCCGTGCTTAAAACAGAGCAGTCTCTCATTGCATAGGCTGAGCCTTTGTCTTTCTTGTGTTCAAAAAGTCAGAAGATTCAGATCAGTTTTGCTCTGGCTGATCAACAGCTATGTGGTTCATTCTGAAATGAGATTTTGGGTGGCAGGCTTACAATTTATATTCATGCTTCAAATTTGATTTTCCCCTGACCTGACATATCATTTAATCATTATGTGGTAGAACAAACATAACTTTCTGTTCCGAGTTATCTTCTGGACTTCAGTAGAGTTTGCACCATATAACCCAAGACAGTTCTTTCTGAAATTCTACAAGGAACAGAGTATCAGAACACAAACATGAAATTATTAGTTCTGACTTGCTGACTTAAGTGTTGTGAAGATCACTATGATTCTACTAAAACTGTTCCCTTTCAAGCTATGATTCCTTAGAAGTATCTGTGTTCTGAAGCACAAGTGATATTTTAGATTCATAGCAGAGTTTGAAAAGTTTATTCTTTGGGCACAATTCAGCTTCTGAGTGATACAGAATTCCTACAGGAGTTTGTCTAAGACAGAACTAGGAAAACACAACTGTGCTCACCTGTAGTAGACATAAAATAACATTGTGTGGAAATTAAGAACAGTATCATTCATATTTGTCTTAGATACAACCATTGCTAAAACCAAATGTCAGGGAGTGGAACATTATTTTCTATCAGCAGCATCTGTCTCCTTGGCAAATTCCTTAGCCAGTTATATTGGCAGCTTTGGAGGAGTCTCTAGGTCTGTCAGTAGCTACCCTTGTCGTTGAAATGCTGTTTTATAGCGATTCAATTTGTTTCTGAATAATGTCTGCAATTTTTATGCAATTAAACTGCAACACAAATCACTTATGAGACCTCTAAGCCAATCTTTTTATGGAAATGTGCAATACTTATTAACTATTGACATTCCCCCTACCAAACATTTATTATTATAAGTGGGAATTGCAACACAAATTATTATTTTACCAGCTTGGAAACTTTCCAG
This sequence comes from Calyptomena viridis, assembly GCA_013390005.1. NCBI lineage: Eukaryota > Metazoa > Chordata > Aves > Passeriformes > Eurylaimidae > Calyptomena > Calyptomena viridis. The sequence continues at coordinate 59,357 of WEIV01005232.1, forward strand.
CCTTTACATTGATATAATCTTTTGTCAATATTCCTCTGTAGTCGGTTGTCCCTGGCTGGATGCCAGGTAACCCACTAGAGCTGCTCTCTCATTCCCCTCTGCAATAGGACAGAGGAGAGAAAATGTAGAGGCTGGTTCGTCCATGAGGGAGAATAATGAGAAGGCTCGACTCCATGAAGTTTTCTCAAGCATTTATTTAACTACTTGTGCACTGGCATTCCAAGCATAGCTAAACATATTTTACCTACCTAGCAGACAGTGTGTCTGCAAGGCCTGGACACGTCTCTGCCTAGCCAGATGTCTCATGACCAGGCAGAGGGCCTGCTTTCTAAGAAGTCAGAAACATTGCTGCTGCTTCTTCCTACGCAGTTAAAGCTTATATATGTCAGACTATATTGTTTACAAGAAGCATCCAATGACCTGGGAACAAGGTTCTCCTTGTCCAACCACAGGGATCAGGCCAGGTCCAGTCAAAGCCTTACTTCTACTCATGCTCAGGGAGAAATTTGGCCTACAGCAGAGGGTTACAGAAAATACAATGAAAATACAATTAAGCAACAGGAGAGATCACTTACTGATCACTACTATGGGTGAAACAGACTCAAAGCGGGGATATTAATTAAATTTCTTACTAACAGAATCAGAGCGGAAGAGTGAGAAGTAAAAACACCTTCCCTCCACCCCTCCCTTCTTCCAAGTTCTACCTCCCCCCTCCACAGTGGTGCAGGGAGATGGGGAATGGGAGTTACAGTCAATTGTTATTTCTGCCACTGCCCAGAGAGAGGAGTCCTCCCCCTGCTTCCCATGGGGTCACTCCCATGGGAGACAGTCCTACACAAACTGCTCCAGTGTGAGTCCATCCCATGGACAACTTCATGAACTGCTGCCAAGTGGGTCACTTCTTCTGCAAGGTGCAGTCCTTCAGGCACAGGATGCTCTAGGGTGGGTCCCTGTCAGGGCCACAAGTCCTACCAGGAAATTCTGCTCCAGTGTGGGCTCCTTTCCCCATGGGTCAGCAGGTCCCTGCCAGGACCCTGCTCCAACATGAGCCTCCCAAGGGGTCACAGACTCCTTTGGGCATCCACCTGCTCCAGCGTGGTCTCCTCCAGAGGCTGCAGGGGAACCTGCTGGAGGTTCTTGGAGCCAGCTGGCATTGGTTCTGCAGGACATGGGAGAAGCTTCCAGCAGCTTCTCAGAGAAGCCACTCCTGTAGGCCCCCTGCTACTAAAACCTGGCCACAGAAATGCAATACATCCTGTTTCTACTTAGAGTTACAGAGACTTTTTTAGACTTTTGAGCTCAGGTTTAAGCCATGATACCCTTATTTATTATCAGTTAATCTATGCAATTAAAAACCCATACAACTTGCTTGATGTTGTGTCTAACCAGATGACTCTCTGTAACCGGTTACACAATAGTTTTCTGTTATACGGCTTTTTATCCAGCATCAACTTATTCTTGGAGATTAACTATTGAAAAGATACTTGCATAGGCTTTGCAGTTGAGATTAAAAACTCAATTCTTACTAGCGATGAATATGTAGAACTTAATTTTGCATTAATTTGAGAATCTGACATTTAAATACTAAAACCAATTATAAAAATTACTTTTTTGAGTTCACATAGAACAATATTTTCAATAAACAAATTATAGATTTGTGAAAAAATATAGTCTTACACAAAGATTTTTGGACAAATCCAGAGATTTAGAAAGCCACAGCCCCAAAATAACTTTAAAAAACTACCTTCTACTGACACGTTGATTTGAAACTCTTTTCATTCTTTTAGCAGATAAATTCCCAAACAAAAAGAACATTTATCAAGAAATAATGATAGATATTTTTTATTAACATTTATTCATAAGAATGGAAGTAACCCTTTGTCATCTTCAAATAATTCAACACCTCATCAAAATTCTTATTGATGTTATGGAGAATTACGTACTTTATTTCTTTGGAAATCATATTAAACAGTGCTTGCATATTTATATACCTAAAAGCTTGCAAAATAGTTGTTCAGATTTTAAATGGGTTTGAATCAAAACATTTAAAGTATTAAGAAAAAATTCATTATTTAAAAAATTTTATATTTCATAAATCAATTTATTTTTGTTGTCAGAAATGCTGATGAAGTTGCATATTATTGAAACACATATTAAAATTTTCATACATTAAAATATTATTTTAAGATGAAAGAATATCCATTTTTCTAGCATTATTTTCCTTTGTATGAAGGTCGTTACAAATAATAGTTATTCATTATGTATAAAAAAATCAAGAAATGTAAAAAAATATTGTTTATAAAAAGAATGAAGATAACAACTGTATAATACTCATAATGTGTATAATAATCATAATGTGTTAGTTATAATGTTAAGAAAGATGTATTTATATTAATCAACTTATTAGTTTGAATGGTATGTAGGAGCAAAAATTAAGGATGTCAATATCATCATCATGGCTAAGCTTCACAAACGAAGATATGGGGAGGGCTCTACCCACGCTTGCTACAAGCGCGCTGATGGCTAAAAAGGCCAATACAGGATAGACAAGTCCAGGAGCAAAAGGCACATCTAAAAGTCTCCTTAGGTGAAATTGAGGAGGTGCGGGTCTTTCTGCATTGTCTTTTCTCTTCAAGGCTAATTCTACGTGAGTTTTCAAAGGAGGCAGCAGCGTTGTATGTGGTGTGTCTCCATAGTTCCCAATTTGAGGCCAAAGTAGACCACTGATGGTGGTCAATATGGCCAAGACTAAGGTGCTGTTTCAAGGAGTCCTTGTATCTCCTCTTTGGGGCTCCTCTATTGCGACAGCCGGTGGCAAGTTCACCATAAAGCCCAATCTTAGGGAGGTGGTGATCTTCCATCCTGGAAACGTGCCCTGCCCAGTGCAGTTGCGTTCTCAACAGCATGGCCTCAATACTGGCGACATCTGCCCATTCGAGGACAGTAACGTTAGTCATGTAATCAGTCCAGTGGATGTTTAGGATTGTATGGAGGCAGCGCTGATGGAAACGTTTGAGAAGTTGTAGATGATAGCAGTAGATGACCCATGATTCAGATCCATATAAAAGAGTAGACAGTACAATGGCTTTGTAAACACTAATCTTAGTGCTTTTCTTCAG
>WEIV01005232.1:62699-77685 GCA_013390005.1 Calyptomena viridis
GCAGTAGAGAGCAAGGTAATGCCTCGATAATTTGAGCAGTCAGATTTTTCACCTTTCTTCTTATACTGAGTGACAATGACAGCGTCGCAGAGATCTGATGGTAGTTCACCTTTTTCCCAGCAACGGACAAGAAGCTCATGAAATTTAGCATGGAGTACTTGGCCTCCATGCTTCCAAATTTAAGGTGGGATTCCATCGATCCCGGCTACTTTGCCAGTTTTCACCTGTTGTATGGCCTTGAGAGTCTCTCCCATAGTAGGAACTGTATCCAATTCATTTTTTATCGGTAGCTGAGTAATGTACTGGAATACAGAACCTTGGACTACACGATTAGTACTGAAGAGAGTTTGAAAATGTTTTTAGTCTGACCCTTTAGCTAAAACCTGTGTGCCTCGAGGTGCCTGGGACTCTGCATGGTATCATAAAAACACAATACAAGCACCTCTCCCCACTCCAGCCCCGGGACACATCCCCAGCAGGGCCTCCGCATCTTTAAGGATGTCAATATAAAAATGTGCAAAATTCTTACTTTTTTTTTGTTCAGCAGCTTCTTGAAGTAATATAAAATTAAAATAAAATTATCAAGTCATAGATAAAGCATAAAATGTATATTTGAGAACGTAGCAGTGTGTGATTAATATGTATTTCTATATTATGTATTTCTGTATTATATATTTCTGTTACCCCTTGAAGTTGGAATATTCTGTTATCACCCCTGCCCTTCTCCAGATGGTTTGTCCCCTCACTTCTCATTGGCTAAACTCCCCTATAAGATCCTGAAACAGGAAGTAGTTTTGGCTTTTCTTGGTTGGCTGGGAGCACGTTGCTCCCAGGGCAAAATAAACGTAAAATATTCTAACCAAGAAGAGTCGCCTGCACCTTCTTTGTCCTCCGTTTGCTGGCTAACCCTTGAGGGCTAGCAAAAGGCTACACAGACTTTGCTGCCCTTACACACTCCTGGGCTGGACCTCCCTGCAACATGGAGGCTTTTCGCCCAGAAGTGCCCCCTCCTAACGTGTGCTCCAAGGCAATTACCAAGCCCGGGCTGAAGAAGGAGCAGGGGCTTGCAGAGGGAGCCACTATAGGAGAACAAACATCATAGAATCATAGAATCGTTTGGATTGGAAGGAAGATCATCTCCTTCCAACCCCCCTGCTATGGGCAGGGACACCTTCCACTAGTCCAGGTTGCTCAGAGCCCCATCCACCTGGCCTTGAACACATGAATACATCTTGAACACTTGAATATATCTGGTGTAATGCTTACAGACATTTAACTGAAGTGTTCTCTGGGCATAGGCTCATATCAAATGCCACTACTTCCACAAGTTAAGATGCATATTTCCCTCACTCCTTCTAAGGTGGTGAGTTTATGATGATAAATAGCAACATCTTTAAGGTATTTAAGTTTTTATGATATGTGATTCATTTTCACAATAAAATGTTTATTTTTATAATTTTTATTTTTAGTGGAAGTATTCACTTTTTAATATGTGATCAAAACAATTAGATAAAAAGGGTCTTAATTATCATCATCAGTTGGCCATCAGTAGCCTACAGACCACATTTTAGGACATTAAAATCTAGGTGTCCCAAATTCAGCTTCTCAGAACAAAATTTAAAAGTTGCCTTTTGTAATGGATCAGTGCCTGTAGATTGATACATTCTTCATTAAATCCATTGCTGCATTGATTCGTGCTAGCGAAGTTTAACCCTGAAGTATTTAAAAATCAACTAGGTAATATCAGGATCCAATGTCAACACATTATTAAGTACTGAATGCTGACTTTCATCTCACTTGAATTATTGTTATCTCTTTATCCTGCTGCAGCTTCTTTCTTTTGTCATCCTCACTCCATCCTATAAAAGTAGTTGTCCTGGTTTGGAACAAGTATATTCAGAGGGATAAATATTCTCTGATAAAAACAGGCCGCAGTCACTCTCTGCCACCAGGTTCGAGAAAAGAAATATTTCCTTGAAGGAAAGTGAAAGGGAAAAAAGCTATTTATTTAACAAACACACAAGGGAAATAATAATAATACTAAACACTAAATAATATATATATATATATAACAATAAATAATGAAGTCTCTCACTGGAAGACTGGAAGACCCAGAGTCCCCTCCAGAGTCCCAGGCCGATCGTGGGGGCCCCCCCCAGGCCAGACCGGTGGAAGAGGCCTCCCAGTGAGGTTTCAATGTTCCGATGTCCCGACAAGACCAGGAGAGAAGAAGAAGAAATCAAAAGTCCAGGAAAATGCAGAAGTTTAAGTCTCTTCCTTACGAAGAAACAGGTGGAATTCTGGCTGGAAAAGCTAGAAGGAAAGTGTCTTTCTCCCCCCTTGCAGCCCAGCCACTGAGAAAAAAAAACCAACACTGCACAGCAGCAGAGCAAAAACTGACCTTGAAACACTAGAATTGTTTTGAAAAAGTTTCTTTAGCTAGTTTTTTTTCTCTCCACTCTCAGGACTCAGTTTTAAAAGCACAAGATTCATTTTTTTTTCCCTAGCATAAAGACTAATATGGGATATATCATAAAGTCACCCCAAGACAGTAGTCCGCATTGCTGTGGCATCTTTGAGTGCACTTCAGAGATGTGTTTTAGTCCTTTTTCTTTTAGGCCCTTTAGACCCATTAGACACCATATGTTTGTCTTCCTCTCCCACAGTGAAACCCAGATTGATTCCCACATAGATCTTAGGTGTTAAAGCACCGACAATATTCAAAGACTTGAAAAAGTTTGGATAGTAGCATTTGTTTACCTGCCATGCCTCCTTCAATACTCAAATATGACAACAAAATCCAGGAAGACTGTCCTGGTTTGGGACAAATATGTTCAGAGAGATAAATATTCTCTAATAAAAAGGAGGCCGCAGCTCCACCTCCCCCACAGCGGGAAGAGAGAACCTGGAAGATTCAGAGTCCTTTTGTTGATATGATCTCCTTCTTCCTTTGCCACCGAGGAGAAAATGTGGGGGGCATCCCCCAGGCCAGGCTGGTGAAAGGGTCTCCCAGGGAAGTTTCAATGTTCTAATGCCCCGAATAAGTCCAGAAGCAAAGAAGAGAAACCAAAGTCTCAGGACAACACAAAAGCTCCACTCTACATCCTCTCTCCAGCACACACCAGAGGAGCCCTTTTCAAGCTTTATATCCTACAGCTGTGGGAAGGAGTGTTAACGAGCCCAAAGGCTCTGCAGCTGGGACCTGGGTATTCCAGGGGTCTTGCTGGAAATTTCCTCCTCAAACTGCTGTCTCAGCTCTCGGGCCCAGTTTAAAGACACAGAAACACCTGAGATTCATTTTTCCTGGTGTAGAGTTAGAGATATGGCGATATGGGATACATCATAAAGTCATCCCAAGACAATGACTTAGTTGGAGCACTAAACAGCTGTATAAGAATTTTACGCTTTTGCTGTTTGTTATTTGGTTAGGCTGCCTTTCATATAGTTCAGAATACTCTGCAAACACTGCAAAAAGACAGAAATCCAAATTTCTTATTTCCAAAACCAGCAGCAGGAAGTAATTAGTATTTGCTTAATTGGTTAGAAAGAAATGATAAAATTATTTGTCCCTCGATAAATGATGGCTGCAAGGTGACCATGTGCTTGACCTACTTTATCAAACTCTTCCTAGATACAGAATTTCTCTGCCACAAATGAGAACAGTTTTCAGCAGTGAGAGATCACCTCATTGCTGTTTTCGAGGTTACATTTAAGTTGTGTAGAGCAAAAGGCTAACAGCTTGTAACACCGTTTGAAAACATTGCTTGCAGATGGCAACTCCTGCAAATTGCCATTGTATCACTATGTAATATTTTTAAAGTTCTCTACACTGTTAAAATTTTTAAATAGTTTTGCTGTGATCAAACTCTGATCAAATAAAAGTGCAGTTAATAAAGCTTTGGACTACCCATCAAAAAGCAAAAATTGAGCAAAATTAATTCATAGAAATGTGTCTGTGTTAAGTAGAGAGCAAAACAAGCTGTATATCCTGTGGGTGAAGGAAGGAGGCAGGGAAGAAAAAAATACAGAGATATTGTCTCTCAAACCTTCTGTATTTTCACAAAGATATATCAGTACTAGAAAACAACCAATAGCCAAACAATTTGTCTTTAAAATGACTAGGATCATATTCTTTCCAATTTCACTTTGTTTATTAATGTGAAGAAAAAAGGTTCTGTTACACGCTTTAACTGTAAAAAATGTCTTTTTTGTTATTGTTGGTACAGTACTTTCTATTTGAGAAAAAAACCCATGTTTTTTTCTGTTTCTGGTTCGCCATTTGTATTTCTGACTTCAGATTTGATATGCTAAGGAAGATTTGTGTATCTTGAATATGATTTTGCTATAGCTTGCTCATATGTTTGATAAAAGAAGTGAAGGATTACATAGATACTTACCAGCATATAAATGAAGCAGAAGAAAGAGTATATAGAATTTAAATGTGGGGATAAGAAACCAGTCTTTGTGTGCTCATACTCCCAGTAATCGCATTAGCAACAGCTTGAATTTAGAAAGTGCTTTATGTAAAAATGTATAAAGGACCACCTTTGTAATGCACTCACTAAGAATAAACAAAATGAAAGACTGTAGAGAATTGTCATGGCATGGATTAGGTCAGGCTCTTCTCCCAAACAGGGATTTAATACCTCTTTTTCCTCATTCACCCAGGAACAATAAATACAATTCAGTATTCAATCAGACATACTTTTACTTATGTAAGTGCTTTTCTTTGATTTTGTAGACTGTCAAAATTAGTACTTTTAGACTGGGAAATGGATATTGGGTAGCCAGTCCTTGATTTTGTCACCATTTACATAATCTACGTACTTCCCCAAAGAAAGTAACTGTCCAAAGCATTTAAATGCAAAGTTTTTGAAACTGAAAATCCAAATAAACAAACAAAACCCCTCAAACCAAAACTAAACAAACAAATCCCCTCAAATCAAGACAAAACCAAAACAAAAAACCAAAACTACAAAATTGAAAACCAACCAACTACAATAATTCTTAATTTATCATTCTTCTTTCTGTTCCCACAGCTGAGGTGTTAAGGTCTCAGGCCACAAAAGTGTTTGAATACATTTGTCAATATTTTTCTCTATCAAAAACAAAACTGGAAGTGAACGCACTTATTATTTGTCTGAGACTTTCACTCAAATAGTACTCCAGAGGATCCAAATTCAAAAAATAAGATTTTAATTTTTTATTCCAGCAGGTAAACCTTATTGATGATGACTGTCTCTCCTGAAAGCATAATCTTTGGAGTGGCTATAGGTCAGTTTGCCTCTCCTGCAACTCCCTTGCTTCTCACTTCTGTACAGTTCCCATCCCTGTTGCACATGGCCTAGAAGGCCTAGAAAGCCTGCGGATCACCCATATCACAGGGGTATGAACTCAGCAATTCTTCATCATTAATGAAAGTGTTCTGTAGTCTAGGCTGTGACCTTATAGCTACTTTCAACTGTAAATAAATGTTTAAATCCATGTTTGTGCCATAATTTATTGCTCAGAATCACAGAATAATGTATGCTGGAAGGAATCTCTGAAGATAATCCCGTTTCTTCATACTAGGAATTACGTTACATTTGAGCAGACTCGTCACAGCTTGCAAACTCTTTGATTTAGGGCAGGAACAGCTTGGAAAAGAGTGGTGGAATTTATGTGGCATAGGCAGACAAATTACACTGGAGCTGACACGTTACCTGAGCCAGGTACCAGCTGTGGTCCTCTGAGTACATCTGTTTGCCAGCAGTCTTGGCAGTGTCAGTGCCTGTCTTAGTGAAAACTGTTCTCCTAATCCACTGATCCAAGTCTGCTTCAGGTATTACTAAAGGAGTGGAGTACAAAGGACAGGAGGCAACTTCACAGAGCTACGGATGTCAAGTGCCCATCTCAGATGTGAGAATGTGTGGCAAGTTTTCACCCAGAGTAAAACACATACTGTCTGTGATTTAAACTGATCTGCTTCACTTTGCATTGGAACACATTGCTGCAGAAATCTTATCCACTTTATTGAATTAATATGTGAAGAAGCTGAAAGTCAAACCCAGTGACTGTGCTTCGTTATTTAGGTACAAGAATGCTAAACTAAAACCCAGAGCTCAAGTGGTCTCTTATATTCAAAAAGAAATAACTTGGAATATCTTATTCTTTGTTCTTTTGAAATGGTTGTTTCAAACTTTAATTAGAATCCAAGACACTGGGCTACATGAGGAGGAATGTTTCCAGAGGTCAAGGAGTTGAGCCTTCTGCTCCACTCATCTTATGTATTCGTTATATATCCACTTATATCCACCCATCCACACATCATCATAAGACCAAATGTGGGAAGCACTGTGCCAATTTCTGGCTCTCCACTATAACAGAGACAGATGATAATACTGGAGAGAACCTGAAGAGTGACTCACATAGTTATTCTGAATTCTCTGTAGACTAAGCCACACAAAGACTTCTTCCATGAAATGCATAGGTTACTCTTGCAAGATGTTTAATAGTTTCATCTGTGAATAGCTGTTCCGCTGTTTCTCAAAAAATTTCTAAAGTCAGTCACTGGGCTGATCTGTCATTCACAATTTTGCATATGTTTGTTGGCTAGTTTGTTGAATTTTGTCCCTTAACATATATTACCGTCTACATTTTCACCTTTGCAATAAAACTAATATAGTCAATCAATTCTTGTCAGGCTTTTAGAGACCTTTTTTTATAATTTTAAATAAATATACATTTAACATCTAATTTCTTTTAACCTTCACTCTTCTATTACAGATAAAGAAATTAAGCATTTCCTCTCCAATTTATATACTTAAATTAAGAGAGGGCTTTAGGGCTTTATTTTATTATCCCTCAAAGAATTCCAATATTAGATTAAGATCCTAAACTATTTTACATGACATAAATCACCCTAACCCTTTTTGTTTTATTGAAAGAATGACATACACCCATTTTTACAATTTAAGTAGTTAGCTTTCTGATGCTTTTTATGAAATAGAATATTCTATTGGCTGAACTTTAGGGAAAACTTTACATAAATTTCTTTGTGTTTTAAACACAATTGAATGGTTATGTTTCACTGTTGTAATGTGCAATTAGCATGTATTTCTCACTGTATATTATTGTTCTGTTACATGGTATGTTCTGTTATGATGTGCCCCACCCCTCACCCCAGATGCTTTGTCCCTTCCCTTGTTCTCCCTTCCCATTGGCTGGAGCCCCTATAAGAACCAGGGGCTGGAAATGGGAAGGGGTCTTTCCATGGTTATCCCACATAAGCTTGGACCCTCCAGGTGGCCTGTTGCCTCTGGGGTGAATAAACTTGTATTATACGTAACCATGGAGAGTCGCCAGCACTTTTTTGTCCTCCGTTTCCCTCAGCCATCCCCTGGGGAGTGCAGGGGCACACTCACCCCTCGGCAAGCCCTGACAGGGGATGGCTACATTTCACCATAAAAATACAGATTGTAGTGTAAAAAATATGGCAACTGGGAAACTTGTATAAAAGAGATAAGATCAAAATGTTTCAAATTCCCTACCTTTCCCCACCATAATACGTATTAATGGAAGAGTAACTGGACCATTTAAAGAAGTGATATATAAAAAGAGCAGTTGTGGTGAAAAAGGCCCCTAATTTCACATATCAATTTGAAAGTTGTTTCAACCAGTCTCATTTGAAAATTCTGTGAAGCTAGAAAAAAACACTAATGGAAAGATATGTCAGCTGCTTTTAAGTTGCTGATGTTAAACTTTATATTGTCAGGAATACCAAAATAGGCCAGACTATATAAGAGATACATTGAATTAAAAAAAAAAAACAAGAAAATAAAAATATTTTTAAAAATGCCTATTAAACATATATATACTCACTCCTGTTAATACAAAACTAATGCTAATTTCAAATCACTAGCAACGATTATGCTGATTTCTTTTACTGTGCTGAAACAAAATAATAATGTAGACAGGGCATCATCAAATGGAAATAAATGTTAAGCCAGAAGAAACTAATTCCCTACACATCTTAGAGAGGCTTAATTTTAACTAAATCTTTAGTGGTGAGGTTATTCTGTGTATGACTTCTTCAGAACAACTAAAACATAATTATCAGGTGTGCTACATGGTTCATACTACCCATGACTCAAAAAAAATTAAAGAAAGATAATTTTATAATTTTAATTTTGTATTAAGCACATATATATTGAACCTGCAATAATATTAAGGAAATGTGACTGGTGCTTTTTTTTCCCCAATGCTGTTTTGTGAGCTGTAGATGTCAGACATTTCAGTGGTTATATGTCATCTCTTTGGAACATCTTTGTGTGTACTTCAACTTGATTTAGCTTTTAAATCCAGGATGAAAGCCTAGTTTTCTGATGTAGCCATAACTGTTCATTGAATTGATGCCAGAGATGTTACTTTCAGGTGTATTTCTTTGTTTCAACTAGTTTTATTATGCTATGATGTTTAGCCCAAGAGGAGCAGTAAAAGGGCTGATGGTATACAACAGTGTCTGGGTCAAAGTAGAGGAAAAGTGCACAGAATATCCTGCAATTTCTTTGAACATGCTGTCCTAGAAATACACATAAAAACTACATATGCATCAGCCCAAATGTTATATACAAATTAAAAAAAAAAAAGTCTTTCTGCTCTCATTCCTTTCCTAATTGGTTTCAGTCCCACGGCAACCAATTAATTATATCCTTTGAAAATGAACTTTTCCCGTCCTAAATTCATTCAAGCCTTTCCTTTCCCCAGTCTTCAGGTTCTTCATTTTCCATTTCAAATTTTAAATCACTTGCAAATACTACAAATAAAAAATATCCTTATATTTTTAATGCTCTGCACTTAATTTTAGAAGTTTTAAAACAAACAAAAAAGAATATTTTCAGTTTTTCTTCAAAGTGCTCATTCTATCTAGTGCAATAAGTATATATACTTGTTTCATGAAAAAGCAAATTACAGAGAAGTTTGAAGTTGAGAACAAAGAAAAAGAAAGTTTTTCTTAGGGAATTTTCGTGTGTATGTTTCAGCTTAATAAATAATACTGAAAAAATATAGCACACTTTGATACAAATTCATTTCCAGTCAGTTAATAGTATTTCACTTTTTTTCATACCTCAGACACACACAAACAGAAAAATAGAGAATTGAATTTAAGTCCTGTAATGTATATGTGACTACAGGCAATCTCCAATTTAATTATTTACTATTTCTTTTTCTGATGGATCACTGTGTGGAAGCCTGGAGTGAGGTGTAATAGTTGGCATAATAGCAGTCAGTTTCAACAATCATGCACACACTGCTTTGTGCATAACTCTCAGAAGAACAAGGATACAAATAACTGCAAGATTGGCTGTAAGAGAAGATTGCAGCAACTAAATTGCTATAGAACCCAGCATTGGCAAAAAAGTTTGGAATATAATTTGTCTCTTTAAAAAATGCTGAAATGTTTTATGAATAAAAAAAAAGTTACGAAGCATGAAGACTTCAACATTATAGTATCATAGCATCATGGAATGATTTGGGTTGGAAGGGGCCTTAAAGATCATTTAGTTCATAACTAAAGAAGATGACATGATCTATGCTATGTAATCCTAATATATGGGAAGCTTTTTTTGTGTGTTTACAAGTGGAAAGAGTATATTTTATTAAAAAAAATGCCACCAAAACCAAAAAGAACAATTAGGCTAGTATACTTACCAATGGACTAATTTAGGCTGTCTGTAATGAAATCAAGAGATAAATAGTCTAGTTCTTTGCAGTTTAGACATGGAGAATCCCATGAGTCTTTGCGTTTGATTTCCAGTACATCTTAATTTGTCTGCAGGAGCAGAACCATGAAAAATCAGTTGTCCAATTTCTAACCAGCTCTGAAACCAAAAAGGAAAGAATGATTTCACTCCTGCTTGCTTTCCCTCCTTCCTTTTTCTATTTTCTAATTAAGTAAAACAATTCTAATTGAGAACCCAGTGGAAGACCTACCTTGTAAAGTTAATACTGGGTCTTCTTTTTTCCTATTAATTAACAAATAGTTTGCATGCAGTTATTAAACTCTGTCACAACAAGCAATACAGGCAACTCTCCTTACCAGCAGCTTCATCAGAAAAATAACTTTATTTTTCTATCTTGTGTTCATCTCAAACTGTTTATTACGGTTAAGATTCATTCATTATTCATACTGGCTGTGTGAAAATTATCCCAACTTTATAAATTGCACACAGACAAAGATATTCACATCAGAATCAAAGAGTTTTCAAATATTAAATAACACTTTTTTTCCCCTCACTTCTATCTGAAATTGGATTGAAATTGACTAAACATGAAGAATATTGAAGGTTTAGTCTCCTGCACACAGACAGAAACACACATACATTGTTTCAAAAGTCCTCTAAAAAAAAAAAGTAAATTATTTTGAACTCTTTTGATTCTAATTCTGTAGAGAGGTGTTAACCTGTGATAACACTGTGAAAAATTTCTGATAGTTTTACTTGAAACTACCAAATAAAGACAAAAAAGACAAATAAATCTGATTTCCCACTAATTTTAAGTCTGATTTCCCACTAACTTTAAGTCAAACTTCAATAATGCGTTAAAAGAATTCTATTATTTTTAAACAGAACAGACCAAAATATCAATTTTGAGGAAAAAAAATTCCTGTTTTGTTTTCCTTAATTTGATATCAGTATATAATATGTAATATAATTAATATATTACTTTAGTAGCTTTCTGTGTTTCAATTTTTTGGTCTGGAATACATGCTTTTACTAAGTATGGGCTGATTTTGGCATATCAATGAGGATTTTTGTGCAGCAAAGTACTCAAATTTGTCTTTATAGACACATGAATGATTAGTCTCAGTGAGTAGGGAATTATTAGGAATTAGCAATATCCACTGTGAAAAAGCATACAATTTATATTGAAGTGTCTTTACCAGAGTTATTGCATTTTAAATGCAGCCGAATGTATGAACGATCTAAACTCTCCTGAAAATCTATAGGAATCAAGAATTTAATTACCATTAGATATAGGTAAAACTCTAAAGGCTGATAGCATATTCAACAAGTTTGATTTGATGCATTATGACCTGTTTTAAGACAGAGAAACCCTCTTCTTACTTCACTGTGCAATCTGTGTGTTATAGACCCTACTCAGATCACCTTCCCTTTTCTGGGTCTCAAATTTCCAGTTAATATAAATTTCTTCCGAACATACTTCTGATCAACTTCTTGAGCACAAGAATGAGAACTATAAAATTTAAAATAAGGGTTCTTTGTGGATTTATGCAGTACCATAACGATGTTTTCCATTTCACTCTCTATCAGTTTCCCAATGATTCCTAATTGATTCCAAAAATAGAAAGTATAAAATATGAAATTGCAGGTGAATCTGATCCAAACACAGGAAAGATCCTTAAATTCAATTTCTCACATCACAACAACAACTGTAAACGAAAATGACAACATAAAAGAGGACACTGCTCTTATTTAAAAAAAAAAAAAATATATTTTGTGTACATTTTTAATTTTCTTTAGTTAGACCCAAATAAGGTGATACAAAAAAAAAGTAATTGTGATTCAAGCAGTGTAATGAAACCTTTTCAACAGTGAGAGAGAAAATCCTTTCTTGGTTTTAGTCATAATTGTAGGCAGTAAAAATGCAGTCCATTTTTTTTCACTGAAGCATGAAGCACTGAAGCATCATCTTGACGTTAACTAAGTTTATGGCAGTTCTGTGTTCAAACAAAGGAAGGGTTGTGCAAGATGTAGATTGCAAGAAGTTGTAGATTACATCTACTTTTTGGTACCTAATCGAGATGTGGGAAACTCCGCCCAGCTTGGTGTCATCTGCAAATTTGTTAATGGTAGACTTGAAGAAAAGCAGATGCAATTGATCTGAAATTATAGTTTGAAATATCTTCCAGTTTGCCAACAAGATCTGTCAGTTTGCAGATGCACTGATTGCATATGTAGAGGAGTGTTATATTCTGCCAAATAATCCCAGACCTCAAGAGTTGATTTTTTAATGTAAAAAAAAAGTCCTTTTACCCTTGAGATAGTGTCATCAAATACCATCTGTGCTGATTGTAATTTTAGTCATAAGTCTAAATATTGTCTAATAGTCATTGTATTTATCAGATTTTTTCAAAATAGCTAATTTTCATCTCAGATTCAGACATGTTAATTTCTTTGCTTCTTTTGTGCTGAAAAGTCTGAGATAATAGTCTCTCACTGAAGTGAAGTGCTTGGCCTTGGTCCAAACCAAAATAGGCTCATCTCCTTGCATAGGATTAGTTTCCTCAATAGGGCTAGAACTTAGAATCATCAAATACAGCAATAAAGAAACTTCCCTTTGTATAACAAAAACTATTAAAAAGCCTGTGGGAGGTAACATGAAAATGTTCAAAATTAAATTAATATTAAAAATAATAAAACTCTGAGGACAAAATCATCATGAAGGTAGAAAAAATCAACTAATGGATATGTGGGAATGGAAAGAACATGGTAACATGCTCAAGTTTGAGCATAATATGTTCTTTTATTTTCCAATGTCTGTTGGAGGTGCCACATCAGACTAGTAGAGTCTGCATGACAGAAAATATATATGGGTTGACCACAATTCAGAGCATTGGTCATGTATGACAAATTTCATGCACAATTTTTTGTTGTAACTGAGGTACTCAGAAAGCCCTCAGGAAAAAGTGGTACATCATGAAGATAAACAGTAAAAAGCATTTTTCCCCAAATATTTCAAAGCATAAAAAAGGAAGTGTACTTATTCATCTATTACATTTCAGACTAAAAAAAAAAAATCATGTATTTGAAAACCAGACTCAGAAAACTCATGAGAAAAATCTAGAATTGACACTAGATTTACATTCTCTGATGCAGTCACTCCATCATAGAAGGCCACTAAGTTGGTCAGTCAGGACTGGTCCTCAGTGAAACTGTGTGGGCTGTCTCAAATCACCTCCCTGTTTTCCACATACTTCACTGCAGAAACCCATTGGTTTAGTCCAAAACGATTTGCCTTCATGAATCCATGCCTGTCCTCTGTCACAAGGTTCCCTGCATCATTCAGGAGCAGGCCAACCTCTTCCTTCAGCTACTGGTTCACCGGTAGAAGCTCTTCTTGTTAACCTTCACTCCATGTTAACTTTCAATCCATCACCATGTTCAATTTCAAGTGGGCTTTAGTTCTCCTGACCCCAACTCTGCATACTTGGACAGAGCCTATATTCCTCTGGGCCACTTGTTCTTAGTCCATCTCCTGTAAATTACATTTCATACTGAAGTTTTTCTTTGAAGCTCGTTGTTTAGCCATGCTTGTTTTCTGTCACCTTTGCTTGATTTCCTGCTTGTTAGGAACATGCTGTAGTTTGGATCCTTGCAAATCAACCAGCTTTCCAGGATCATCTCCCATGGAATATTTAGAAGCAAAGTTCTGAATGGGCCAAATTATGCTTTCCTCAAATCCAAGGCTGAGATCCTTCTGTTTGTTGGTTTTTCTCCTGAACTCCACTATCTCACAGTCACTGCAGCCAAGACGGCTCTCAAATATCACATGCAAGGCCAGTTCTCCCTTGTTTGTAAGTTTCAGGTCCAGCAAAACATTTTGACCTTGGTCACCCATGTCAGGAAATTATCAGCAGCACTCCTGGAGCATAAAATGAGTTCAATCTTACCTCTGAATAGATTTTACCTTGTAGATGATTTTGAGCAGCAATGAAATTTCATTTGGCTTCAACACTTCTAACTGTGGATTCTCAGAGATAGAATTCAGTTCTAGACAAGGACAGCAACTGAGGGGTCTACCTGTACTTTGAGTATCTAATTTGGGAATAAATGTATTGCTGTGTATATACAATTTAATATATGGAGTATGCTTCCGTGGCCTATGACAATATGTTGTACATTTAGAATATAAGAAGACTTCCATATGTAAGCATCTATATTTAGACTTCCTAATCTCAAACTCATTTCAGACAAGATATGAACTCCTACTATGCCTTTTACCTCAACTGACGTAACACAGGACCTTAGTTTATATTTTAGACCTTCTGTTGAATACAGCTGGGGAAAAAAAAAACAAAAATCAATGAGCTTTAAAAGTAATGAAAGAAACAGATACATTCAAATGTATTAGAGGACAGAATGACCCAAAAACCTTTACATTAGAAAACCAGGTTAGTGATTTTATGAAGTGAGGTTATTCATTAAGTAAAATGTGGGTGCTAAAATCAGATGGGAAAGAATGAAGATAATTCTGATTAAGCAATTAAAAAAGCCAACAAAGTGACACACAAAGAAAAAAAAAGATAGAGGGAAGTTAAACAATTTGGGGGGGGTTAAATCATGTGCACAAAAACAAGATGGCACTTTCCTAAATGTAGCAGAAAAAAGGGAAATGGTAATGATCATAAGAATCAGGAAAAGTGATCTACAAGACGTCTTTGGGACAACCTGATTGTGGACTTCCAGTACCTAAAGGGAGCCTTCAAGAAATCTGAAGAAGGACTTTTTACAAGTGTAAATAAGGTGTCTGGATCCATGTGAGAACACTGTAAGATCAGAACTAAGCCCAAGTTTGGCAAAATGCAGAACAAGCAGTGAACATTGCACCAAAAATCAAGAACTGTGAAAGAAAATAATAAATTATTCATTACCAACACCACTCAGCATAGCAAAATTTACTATGCTTTTTCCCTTATTACTGAATGTGAACTTTTTGAAAGATAGACTCCAAATTAGACAGCTGTTCATAACATGTGGAGAGAGAACAAGTGTTTCCAATGGGGATCTCAGGAAAGCTCTCGATGCCTCTTTTTGAAGTGATGAACACTTNATAATAAGTTCTCTGTCATTTTGTTCTACTATTAGTCAATTTAACCATCAATCTGTACAGTCATCTATCAGATTAAAGCTGGTTTTTAACCTTCATTTCAGATTTATTGGAACTGAAACATTTTAGTATGAATTATGCCTAAATAATATATATA
>WEIV01005232.1:83472-145937 GCA_013390005.1 Calyptomena viridis
GCTGTGTTTCCTCCCAAATTTCCATGCACGGCCCAGCATCCATGCCAGTGTGGCAGTACAAACAGCAGAAAAGGCCTTGGCTTTGTGTAATCACTGCTCAGCAATAACAAAAACACTGCTATATTATCAACCCTGTGGTCAGCACAAATCTAAAACATAGCCTCATACCAGCCACTGTGAAGAAAATTAACTGTACTGCAGCCAAAACCATCATAGTAGGACAAGTAAAAGTCTCAGAGTATCACTTTATGAATTTTATTTTATCGTGTCTGCCATATCTTTTTTTTCCCTTTGTCTTTCTTCCAAAGTACATGAATTCCATTTGGTATATTTCCAACAGATTTCATTATCTTCCTAAATGCTTTTAGTCAGAGGTCTATTAAATAGATGTTTATTTCTGTCCATAGGAAATACTTTGCTTTTACAATTAAAGTAACTTGGGAGACACAAGACCAAGTAAATAAACAACGTATTCAAGTCGTTTTGTTCTAGGTATTCCTGGCCAAATAAAATTGTAACAAAATCACATCTCACCCAATTTTGCTTCATGATTTTAAGACATTTCAATACCATGATTGATTTTTATTTTCTTAAAGGGCACCATCAGAACGGTAGACAATCCTAGGACTAAATTCCAGGATTATTCTCTCAGGATTTAAAAAAAATGTGAGGGGAAGTACTTATTCATTAAAAATAACAATAAACTACATGCGAAGTGAGTATAAAATGTTAAAAATTCAAGGTATTTTGCATTACTGAATTTGATCAAAGTGTTATTTTCAAAGATCCACTGTTTCTTTTCAAAAAATGTGGTTCATCAGAAAACATCTCTGTCAAAGTTTGAGGAATAGCTGCATGTACTTTGCTTATGATACATCAAAAATATTTTATTTGCTAGTCACAGTTGTTGATTTTGCCTTATTTTGCTTGCAGCACAGAATGATAAAGTAGGCTGTTGAAGTGAATAAATATGGGAGACTGTAAAATTTATTTGAAATTAACATATTAATTAATGATATAATAAGTGGTACAGAGAAGAACCTCAGTCAGTCTCCATTGAATTCTAAGTCAGGGCTCCACTGACCAAAGAGAAAGGGCAAGTGGATTCTGACTCATAAACAAATAAAACTTGTGTTAAATGACAGAAATTGCACAGAAAAGATAATTAAGAAGTTCTGAAACTGACATGAATCTATATATATATAGTTGAACGAAAAATAGAGCGAAGGATTTTAGAATGGCTAAACTTTTATTAAATTCTGTCTTCTCTCCATATTAGATATTTAACTAGAGATATCACAAGAACATGGGGCTCATTAAACAACAAATTACTATCTCCTCCTGATTTTTCTTTTTCTCTCCTCAAGATATATGGAAGAAGAGTGGAAAGAAATTTTATGCAGTAAAAGGGTTCGAGCATTCCTTTTTCTTCAGGGAGAAAAGCTCTGACACCATATCTCTCATTTCTTTAGTGGGGAATAGTTCAGCACTAGAACAACATAACATCCAGCAAACCTGACTTCTGTGCCCAGGAAAGTGCTCTGTGTGGTAAGACTTGTCACTTCAGTTAATTTCATCATTGATATTTACAGAATAGGAATTAAGGACATTATAAAGACCAGACTTTAAATTAATTTACCCCAGAGAAAATTTGTTAATAGCATAAAGTTATGTTTTTCCTACCAAAATATTCTTTACCTCTGAGGTAGCCACCATACACTCTTGAATTTCTGATAACTAACTCCATTGTGATTTGACATTAATATGCTTACTTCTCTTTACAACTTCTATGTGCAATTAAAAAAAACCCAAAAAACACAAACAAACAAAAAACAACAAACAAACAACAACAAAATAAAAAAAAAAAAAAAAAAACACAAAAAAAACCACCAAAAAAATTTAATTCNAAACCCCCAAACAACAACCCTCCAGACACTGACAAATGAATTCCAATTGGTCCCTCCTCTGAATAGAAGGTCGTCTGAAATGCCATTAACTCCTCTATGGATGCAACATCACTGTGGGAGAACACAGAACAGCTGGACAGTGGGAAAAGAGTTTCCAAATGCCTAGAAAGATTTTCAGTTGAGATGAGTTCATGAAGGTGTGTATGAGGCACGACAAGCTCGAGGTGTGAGAAGCAGTGCTCAGTGATTCCTTGCATTTTCATAAAGGCTTTGTATGTCTTCAAAGACATGAAGAAGATTTAGCACCCAGTGAAATTTTCCTCTTCCTTACTCAATATTTATTATTTCCCACTGGTTTTGCTTGTAATCCCATTCACAACTTATCTGAAAAACATCTGTTTCTCCTTTTTTTTTCTTACTCTTCATACTGCAGTACATGTGCTGCTTCTGACCAAAGCCTGTTATGGCAAAACCAAAAAAGTTAAGTAATAGAGAGGTTTTTATTAAAAAGCACTGAACTGAATTTGTGAATAGTTTGTGGCTAAAGCAAAGGTTTTCTTGAACACAATAGCTCTGATAATTTTTGTTTACTTAAGGACCATGGTCACTCCTTTGTCATTCACATCTCTTTTTTGGCAGAATTTTGGCACTGTCCACATAGGATCAGCTTTGAGTCAGTCATCACCTCGTCTCTAAATCAATGCCATGTGTGGTGGCGACACACTATTAATTTATTTTGTTTGTAGAATTTTGGATAGGAATGAAGACTTGGTCAGTCACACACAGAAGTAATCGAGCTTCACCGCTAAGCTTCCATTCTACTACTTGCCCAGCTTTGCTGATTTCAGTATATAGAAGCAATGGAAAGTGTGCATCCAATTCAGGAAGAAAAGGAGAAAAAGGAGAAAAAAAAAGAAAGACAAAAAAAAAAAAAAAAAAAAAAAAGAAGCCTCGTTAGTTGTGTTACAGTTCATTTTATTTAAAGATGTGCAAGAGGCAACACTGGAAACATTATCCAAAGGAGACAAAGGAAGTAGAGCAATTTTGATATATGTCATATTTTATTAGAAAACAGAACCGTAGGTGAATTGAGTTCAGGTGAATAGAGAAATGATATTTTTTGCATGTCCATTCATGTTTTAAATATCTCCAAGGATGGAGATTCTACAATATTTCTGGGCAACCTGTTCCAGCAATTGAACACAATTAGTGATTGTTTCCTATTTTTTCTCTTCTGTTTTAATGATATTTCCTGTATTTTAGCTTGTGTCTTTCTTTCTTTGTTCTTCTTGGTCACCCCCAAGATAAGTCTGGTTCTGTGTTTTTTAGTTATTTATCCACATGGTTAAAAGAACCCTGCACACAGCACTCTCAGCTTTGCCACGTGCTTCAGTCCTTTAATCATCTTTCTGGTCTTTTGTTGACTAGTTCCAATGTATCTATATCACCTATCTATATACATATATTTTGTACTGGGGAGCCCAGAAACGGACACAGCATGCAGATGTGTCTCATCAGTGATGAGCAGAGAGGAAAAACCAGGTTTTTTGACCTGCTGACAATGTTCTGCCTAATGCAGCTCAGGAGGCTGCCTTCCAGATGATTAGTACCAAGCTTGTGCTGGCACATGAAGATAGCCCTCCACAGGTGCAGCATCTTGTCTTTTTTTTTTTTAGATCTTTGTGATGTTCCTGTGTTCCTGTTTATCCATTTCCTCAGCCTGTAGAGATGTTTGGTGGATCCTGAGCAGTCTTCTGGGGTGCCAACCACTCCTCACATTGTCCTTGATGATCTTGATTTTTGTGAAGTATTATACATGCTTACAATAAAGTGAATGAAGAACAGTATTTTAAGAGAGACAAAAAAATATATTGAAAATGTGGAGAGCTTACATAATTTCATAATTATTTGAAGTTATATTACTAAGTTCTTTCTACAAATAGCCAATAGACAACCATTAAATTATTTAATTCAGTTCATTGTCAGATGACTACATTAGGAAGTTTGGTGGTTTATTTCTATACCTATTGAAATATCAAATACTATTATTTCACCTAAGCAAACAAATCATCACCTTATGTTATTTAAAGAGAATAATAAGATCCAGGAGACATTCTCCTCTGTAAAGAATATATAATAGTTATAGAGATTGAAATGTAAGTCTTGTTCTCTAGATGTACGGAGATTTTATTACATTCATGTATTTTCAAAGAGGAATATATTAGCACTCCTCTCCTAGAAATCACAAAAAAAAATTAGGCAAAAATAAGTTTTTAAGTTTTATGAACTTACTACTTTCTCCACATATGCTTTTGAAATTTTCTGATAGTTTGTACAATCTGTATATTAGCTAATACAAATAAGAGAGGTCCATGAACATCAGTACCACTGTGTTCCAGAAGGGTAATTTAGGATTGCTTGATGAATCACCAAAGGTATTAGGAAAAGTGGTTTTCATATGAATTTGCAACAGTACAACTCAAAAAAGTTCTATGGCAAGGTTCACTCTATTAATTACTACATGGAAAAAACATACTTAGAAAAACTGTATCCACAGTCTGTGATTTGAAACCTCTGCAACCTTGCATACTTTACAGTCATTTACACTTGCAATAAATGAACATAAAGCCAATCTTTCATTTTGTAATATTTCACACACAATTCACAGAAGTGTATGACAAGTAGTATAATGTTAAACTGAGATCACAATGTGGTTGTAATAATTCCAAATACCTTCTAAAGGAGTCATCTTAAAGAGGCATGGAAAAATAGGACTAACACATTTAATCCATATTTGAAAGTTTTTATAATGATCTTTTCCCTCTAGTGAAATTCTGCAATTGTACTTGGATAGAAAGTAGATTGCTGCCAATTTTTATCAGAAGCTTACTGACAGAAGCAGTTTCCTTCTAGCTTCTAGTTACTTATAATTTTATACAAGATTTTAGTCATCGATTTCTACGAGCAAGGATAGTATATACTGGTCTATCTGGATTAGGTTAAGGAGTTTTAGTTTTCATAGTATACAGTTCTGTTAAGTAAGAAAAATTGTTTAAGGCAATCAATGTAATAATAGAAACTACTCATGTTTGGGTGAGTTTTTTTAGTACATCAACTGTTTTTGAACTTCAGAGATACTTTTATATAAAATTCATATTTTTAAAAAGCAAAACAAAATTTGAAGTTAAATAGTTATAGTAGTTTAACACTGAAATTGGTGGGCAGCTAAGCCCCACACAACTGCTTGCTCGCTCCCCCACAGTGGGATGACAGGGAGGATCAGAAGGGTAAAATATAGAAAACTTTAAAACTCCAGTTTTGAAGCCTCATGCTTAACTAAGAATATTACTTAAGACTTTTAAGTTTGCCCACCAAACTTTTGAAAATCTTTAGTTCATTGTCGCGGTCCGGTCCACCTATGACTTTCCTCCCCAGGCTAGCCCGCTGTGACAGCAGCCGCTGGTGACAGGGGGAGACACAGCCCGGTTACTTTCCCTGCCTCTGCAGGGCTTAGACAGTGCTGTGCCTTAGGACAGGCGTAAGTCCATCTACGCTCACCCTACGATGGACCACAGTCCCGGGCAACGTGATCCCGGTGGATGAAGGAGCCGGGAAGTCTTTCCTGGGGTGCTGCAATCCAACTTTATTCCAGGCTCTGAGGCAATCACTCCCCAGAGCCCTTACAGCAGTCAGGAGAAACGGGCAGATGTTACAGTGTTTCACCCTATGCCAGCCAGAGGGAAGCAAGCCCAGAAAAGCAGTTTGGGGCTCCGTGCAACAGCTTATAACAGTGGGAGGGAATAGGGGAGGAGATTAGGATAAACCAATAGGGAAGAGGGATAGGAGGGATATGGGAGGGATTGACATGGTATATTGACCACTAGGGGCAAGGGGAGGAGTAGGGAAGGTCATGTGCACCAGTCACNGCCCTCCTAGCCAAAATGAGTGATGCTGCAGCCAACCTGGAGCTCCAGGGGTGTGGTGTGGGTGGGGGGCCAGGCCCAGATTGACAGGCCAGCCAATGGCTCCTGAGCCATGTACACTCCATGGACTCAGCCATGTTGGCTTCAGACCATGTGCCTGCAGGCCTAGGCCTGGCCCTTCCCATACACTCACCTACATAAATTCAGTGAGATCAAATCCAGTATCTCACAGCTGAGATAAAGACAATTTAATGGGGAAAGGAAATGCTATGCATAGAAGCAAAGTAAAACAAGGAATTCATTCAGCACTTCCCATGTGCAGGCAGGCGTTCAATCCTTAGGAAAACAGGGCTCCATCGAAACATGTAATGGTTACTTGGGAAGACAAATTACATCAGTCATCCCCCTAATTTTTCTTCTTCCCCCAGCTTTATATGCTAAGCATGATACCATATGGTCTGGAGTATATTTTTGGTCAGTTGGGTTTAGTTGTCCCAGCTGTGCAACACCTTGTGCACCCCCAGCCTCCTCACTGGTCGGGTGGGGTGAGGAGCAGAAAAGGCCTTGACTCTGTGTAAGTGCTGCTCAGTAGTAACAAAAACTTCTTTGTACTATCAACACCATTTCCATTACAAATCCAAAACACAGTCCCATACTAGATGCTATGAAGAAAACTAACTCTTTCTGAGTCAAAGCCAGTACCAAAGTAAAAAGAGACCTATATCTATAGGAAACTAAAACTAGGCTAAGGCCTGCTTGGACTGTGGTGGATTGACCCTGACTGGACACCAGGTGTCCACCAAAGCTGTTCTGTCACTCCCTTCCTTGGCTGGACAGTGGAGAGAAAATATGAAGACAGTTTCGTGGGTTGAGGTAAATATAGGGAAAGATCACTCACCAATTACCATCATGGGCAAAGCACACTTATATTGGGAAAATTAATTTAATTTGTTATCAAATTAGTAGAAGAAATAAAACCAAAGTTTAAAGTATTTTCCCCTAACTGCTCTCTTCTTCCTGAATTCCACTCATCATTTTTCAGCAGCACAGGGGGATGGGAATGAAGGCTGCAGTCAGTTCATCACATGTTTTCTCTGCTTCTCCTTCCTTCTCATGTGGAGGACTCTTAAAACTTTTCCTCTGCTCCAGAGTGAAGTCCCTTGCACTGGTTGCAGGTTTTCATGAATTGCTCCAGTGGGGATCGCTTCCATGGAGCACAGTTTTTGAGAAACAGATTGTTCCAACACAGGTCCCATGAAGGGTCATCAAGTCCTGTCAACAAATCTGCTCCAGCAGAGGCTTCTCTCTCCACAGGGTCACAGGACCTGCTAGGAGCCTGCTCCAGCATGGGCTTCCCACAGGCTTCAGAGGAATCTGTTCTAGTGCCTAGAACACTTCAACCCCTTTCTTCACTGACCTTGGTGGCTTGTTTCTCTCACATATTCTCATTCCTCTCTTTGTCTCTTGTTTTAGAGCAATTTGTTTTCATCTTCATAAACAGGCCATCCCAGAGGCACTAACACCATAGCTGATGGGCTTAGCTTTGGCCAGGAGTGGATCTGTCTTGGAGTCAGATGGCATTGGCTCTAATGAACACAGGGAAACTTCTGATGTTTTTTCGTGGAAGTCACCCCCATAGCTGAAATGCTGCCAGACTCTAGTACTGCAAACAAAATACAGACATATTGAATCACGCTTCTTTGGTATTAGCATAAACTGTACTAGAATGAAATTTCACGGTCATACCTAAATACCACATTTGTACATTTTTGTCTATAGCACTCATATATGTTAATTAGTTATGTTAATTAGTTTATGTTTCAAAATCAGAATTTTAAGGTATTTCCATATTACTGTTATGATCTAAAGCAACATAAAATCTACTTCAAACATTAAGACTAAAAGGAATGAATATTTCATTTTTCCAGTAAAAGGCTAAGGCTTGAACACAGTCAAGGCACACAGAAAGAAAGTTTTCTGATAGTAAGGGACCCTTTAATTTTCACCAGAAAACATAACAGTTTTCAGTGTTTATAGAGTAAAGAAAGTTCATTCAGATGATGAAACAAAACATAGAATTTTGACAGTATATGTGAAAGATCAGTAGGACAATATGCCTTCTTATGTAATAGCTTCTCTAGTTGCTAAAAAGTCACCAAATCCTTACTGTTTTCAGTCCAGCAGAAGTTACAGTTTCATAGAAAAATTATTTTGCAGTTCAGAGTCTTTCCCATGGAGGAGGGCATACTGCGAAAGCACTGCTTCATTCTAGTGATTTCTGTCTGGTAAAACATTTCATTGTGCTCCATCAGTGAACAGCATGACTCAGAGCAGTCACGTGGGTGCTCTGATAGGCACTGCAGGATACACTGGCCTCTAGCTGCTAGGCTTCATATCAGGGGCTAAGTAATTAAAAATGGTCAACTTCCCTTAGCTCAATAAATTAAATTAATCTGGGAAGATGGGAAGAAGTTCATGGTTGCAAATATATTTTTATCACAGGACTCATTTTTGCTGTATACCAAATAGGATGACATATTACTGCTTCATCAATATTCAGCAAACCTGGCAGAAGACTCGCAGTCATTTTATCGCCAGAAGTACTGATTCATTTTCTGCAAAGTGGCAATCCCAGATGTATTGTTTACTATAGGAATTGCTTTGGGGAATAATTTTAATAATGGCATGATGTGTGGCTAGGGGACTAATATAACTAGATAGGCAGAAAAAATTTATACTCAACAATCCAAAACAAGTGTGACTAATGAATGGTAAATGTAAATAAAAATGGACCTGATCCTCTGCTGCTTGGCAATTATATGTGGCAGAGCAAACACAAAAGTCCTTCCCAGCTTAGCATGTTTTAGGTTTCCAGAGGTTAGAAACTACACAAAACAATAGAGGGTTATGCAATATTGTCCTCTAACATAGAGAACAGGAGAATACATACTAATCTGAATAAATGGCTATTGCATTTCTACAAGAGAAAGTTGAAGAATAAGACATCTGCTTGCTGTGGACACTTCTTGAAAGATATCCCAAAGAAGGGTTGGGGAAAAATTGCAAAAATATTCAAAAGAAACCCTATATCGTTCGAATTTTTTTTTTTTTTTCAAACAGATGATCAATAAGAAGTTTGCAAAATTCTCAGATGACAATCTGGATATAAAACAATTTTTCTGATAAATAAAATCCACCATGGAGAAGCCAAAGGACTTTTTTGCATCAGTGTTCATTCTGGAAAAATCAAGGTGGTTCTTCCACTGGAACTCTTTTTTATTGGAGACTCAGCAGTTGTGCCTGAAATTGGCTGTAAAAGGCAGACTGACAAAATAAGCAGTAACAAATTGGTACGACTATATGGCATTCACTCAAGTGTTCTAAGACAACTCAAGGATGAAATAGCTAGATTACTAATGGTAGTTTGTAACTTCTCTCTTCAAAACTGCTGTTGTACCTTACGACTAGGAAATGATAAATGTGATGCCAGAGGAGATTCACAAAATTTCTCTCTGTGATGGGTTGACCATGGCTGGCTGCCAGGTGACCAACAAGTCTCTCTATCACTCCTCCTTCTCAAAAGAACAAGGGGAGACAAATACAACTGAACACTTGTGGGTTGAGATAAGGAGAGGGAGATCATTCAGCCATTACCTTCAGGAGCAAAAGAGACTCAACTTGGTGAAATTAATTTAATTTATTGCCAATTAAACAGACTAGAATAAAGACAAATAAGAACAAATCTTAAAACACCTTTTCCTCTTCCTAAGATCTGCTTTACTTCTAAGTTCTCTAGCTCATCCTCCTGAGCAGTGCAGGGGAATGGAAAGTAGGGACTATGGTCTGCTCATCACACTTCACCTCAGCTCCTTCTTCCTGCTCACACTCTTCCTCTGCCCAAACATGAGGTCCCTCTCATGAGAGAGAGGCCCTCATGAATTTCTCCAATATGGGTCCTTCCTGTGGGCTGCAGTTCTTCAAGAAGTGGGGGACTTTAACTTGCTGGATGTTGTCTGGGAGCACCACACAGCTGGCACAAACAGTTCCAGAAAATTCCTAAAACATTTGGATGATAACTTCACGGTACAGGTACCAAAGGAGCTGACTAGGAAAGATGGCCTCCTTTATTTTTTTTGCTTGTAAACAGAGAGGGTGGAGGGAAAGAAGATTAAACACAAAAGGTTATTCAAGGAGGGAAAAAGGGTTTCACTTAAGGAGGTTTTTGCTGCTAGGAAAACTAGGCCTAGAAAAAAAGGAGTGTGGGAGAAAATCCTTTCACATAAACAGCGCTACCTGTTTTTGCCTATCTGTTTTGAGAAGTTAACTCCCCTGTTGCAAGAAGAGATAAGAGTTCTCACACCTGTCAGAGGGCTTTTAGGGAGAGAAAGAAACCATAAAAGTACAGAAGAGTTTATCACTTTGAAGTTATGTACATGCAAAAGGTGTCCTTATAAAAACACTGGAACAAACCTCACAGGACTGCTCTTTCACCCAACTGCATGACCTTAGCAGTGTATCCAGGGTTTCTGACTTTAGAATTAATTTTTCCTTAATAGTTTAGCTGTGGTTTGGTTATCTGGGTTTACCCGCATGCGTATCGCTTTGAACAGAAGCTCTCATAAATGAAATGGTGACATGTGGCTGTCTTGGCCACAGCAAACAAAGTAATTGAGTTTAAAATCTCTGTTAAGAGGAGGAAAAGTGCCAGCAAAATTTCAACCATGGACATGAGGAAAGCAGACTTCAAGCTGCTCAGAGAACTAGTTAGTAAAGTCCCCTTGGAAAATGCTTGTAGAGGTCCTGAGGTCCATCAATGCTGGTCATTTTTTAAGCACCACCTCCTAAGGGTACAGGAACAGAAAATTCCAAGGTGCTGGAAATCAAGTAGATGAGGCAAAAGGCTGGTTTTGCTGAGCAGGGATTTTTAAAGTAAAAAAGGAGTATGACCAACGTAACCAAGGGCAGGTGACGCATGAGGAATACAGAGATGATGATTGCCACTGTAGAGAGAAAATTCATGCAGCCAAAGCTCAACTGGGGTTAGAACTGACAAGTACTGTGAGGAACAATAAATTATATTAATAGCAAAAGGCAGTGCAGAAATATCATTGGCCTATTACAGGATGAGGATGATTGCCTCACAGACAAGAACATAGACAAGGAAGAGGTATTTAATGCTTTCTTTGCCTGTGTCTTCAATACCGATGATGGGCTAAGGGAGTCCCAGTGCCCTGAGCTGGAGGACCATGGTTGTGAGAATGATAAACTCCTGGTCAACTCTGAATTTATGTGGCATCTGCTTCTCCAGCTGGATTTCTATAAATCGATGGGAGCTGATGGAATTCATCTGAGAATCCTGAAAGAGCTGTCTNATTGCCTCACAGACAAGAACATAGACAAGGAAGAGGTATTTAATGCTTTCTTTGCCTGTGTCTTCAATACCGATGATGGGCTAAGGGAGTCCCAGTGCCCTGAGCTGGAGGACCATGGTTGTGAGAATGATAAACTCCTGGTCAACTCTGAATTTATGTGGCATCTGCTTCTCCAGCTGGATTTCTATAAATCGATGGGAGCTGATGGAATTCATCTGAGAATCCTGAAAGAGCTGTCTGATGTCCTTATGAGACCTCTCTCAATGATTTTTGAAGATTCTGGAGAGATCTCAAGGGAGAGGAAGCTGGCTAATGTTGTCATAGTCTTCACGAAGGGAAGAAAAATAACCCTGGAAACTATAGGTCTCAGTCCCACTTCAGTGACCGCTATAATTACAGAGAAGATTATTCTGGGAGTTACTGAAAAATACCTGAAGGACAATGCAGTCATCAGCTGAGCCAGCATGGGCTCATAAGGGGAAAGTCCTGCTTGACAAACTTAATTTCCTTTTATGGCAAGGTAACCCTCCTAGCTGATCAAGGAAAACCAGTTGATGCAATCTTTTTTGATTTCAGTAAAACTTTTGATACTGCCTCTCACAGTATTCTTCTGGACAAAATGCCCAGGACACAGCTGGACAAACACATCATGTGGTGGATGAGTGACTGGCTCATGGATTGGGCACAAAGGGT
This sequence comes from Calyptomena viridis, assembly GCA_013390005.1. Taxonomy (NCBI): domain Eukaryota; kingdom Metazoa; phylum Chordata; class Aves; order Passeriformes; family Eurylaimidae; genus Calyptomena; species Calyptomena viridis. Next base: position 95,368 of record WEIV01005232.1, read on the forward strand.
GATAGTGAATGGGATAACATCAGACTGGTGACCTGTCACTAGTGGGGTTCCGCAAGGCTCCATCTTAGGATCAGTTATCTTCAAAGTCTTCACTAATAACTTGGACACAGGACTTGAATGTATGTTGAGTAAGTTTGCTGATGATACTAAACTGGGAGGAACTGTAGACTCTCTTGAAGGCAGAAGGGCCCTGCAGAGAGACCTCAACAAATTTCAGGACTGGACAATCAGCAATTGTATGAAGTTTAACAAGGGAAATGGTGGATTCTGCACCTGAGTTGGGGCAATCCTGGATGTGTGGACGGGCTGGGGAATGAGACGCTGGAAAGTAGTGCCACTGCAGGAAAGGGACATGGGGGTTCTGGTGGATGGCAAATTGAATATGAGTTAGCAGTGCCCTGGAAGCCAGCAGGGTCAACCATGTCCTGAGGGGCATGAGGCANCTGGGAGGAACTGTAGACTCTCTTGAAGGCAGAAGGGCCCTGCAGAGAGACCTCAACAAATTTCAGGACTGGACAATCAGCAATTGTATGAAGTTTAACAAGGGAAATGGTGGATTCTGCACCTGAGTTGGGGCAATCCTGGATGTGTGGACGGGCTGGGGAATGAGACGCTGGAAAGTAGTGCCACTGCAGGAAAGGGACATGGGGGTTCTGGTGGATGGCAAATTGAATATGAGTTAGCAGTGCCCTGGAAGCCAGCAGGGTCAACCATGTCCTGAGGGGCATGAGGCAAAGGATCATCATCCTGTCAAGGGAAGAGATTGTCCCGCTCTGCTCTGGACTGATGCAGCCTCACCTTGAATATTGTGTGCAGTTTTGGGCACTGTGATATAAGAAAGATATTAAGCTATTAGAGAGTTTCCAAGGAGGGCAACAAAGATGGTAAAATGTCTTGAGGGGGAGCCTTATGGAGAGTGCTCGAGGTCACTTAGTCTGTTCCGTCTGGAGAAGAGGAGACTCATAGCTACAGGTTTCCCACAAGAAGAGGGAAGAAGAGAGGCACGCAATACTCTTCTCTGTGGTGACCAGTGAGAGGCCCAAGAGAATTACATGAAGCTGTGTCAGGTGACACTTAGGTTAGATCCTAGAAAACAGTTCTTCACTCAGAGGGTGCTTGAGCACTGAAGCAGTGTCCCCAGGTAACTGGTCAAAGCACCAAACCTGTCAGAGTTTTGGACAACACTGTCAGGTACATGGTGTGACTCTTTGGGCTGGTCCTGTACAAGGCCAGGACTTGGACTTTGATGATTCTCGTGGATCCATTCTAACTCAGGAAGTTCTATGATTCTATGATTCTAAGAACTGCTACAGTGTGGGTCCTTTCCAGGGATGCCATCCCACAGGAACAGATTGCTTCAGTGTGGAGTCCCTACAGGGTCAGTGCTCCTGTCAGAAAACCTTCTCTGGTGTAGGCTTCTCTTCACAGGCCTGTTGGGGTCTGTTCTAATGTAGGTGCTCCATGGGCTTCAGCTTCCTTCAGGGCATCTCAGCCTGAATGGCATGGGATCCTCCACGGGCAGCATGTGGATATCTGTGACACCATTAGCCTTTATGGGTTGAAGGTTTACAAGCTGTGTCAGCATGGCCTGTATCATGGACTGCAGGGATATTTCTCCTCTGGTACCTGGAACACCCTCTCCCCCTGAATCTATACTGGCCTTGGTGTCTGTAGAATTTTTTCTTATGTGTATTCTCACTCCTTTCTCTCCTAGTTGTGACACCGCATTTTTACCCTTTCTCCAACAGGATATCACAGAGACACCGTCAATATCATTGATGAGCTCAATTTTGTCCAGAGGTGGGACTATCTTGGAGCTGGCTGGAAATGGCTCTGTCCAACATGGGAGCATCTTCTGGTGTCTTCTTGCAGTAGCCAGCACCTGGACACAGACACCTATTAAATTGAAAATACAAATGCATAAATAATTAGAAAGAGGCAGCAAAAGTAAACAGCCTTCTCTTGCAGAGCAGTGTGTTTAGCATAGATTTGTGTTGGCAGAATGTTTTTTTACACTCACTTGCAAATAACCTGAGAAAAGAGATCAACAGTAAAGTGACAAAGTCTTCCAGAGTATGAAGTGCAATGAGGACAGAGTTTGGCTTTGAAAACTTTGATGAAGTCAGTAAGAATGTGAATGACTATGTAAAAAAAAAGGCAGATGAAATGTTGATATATACATTGAAATATAATGTTTGTAAAATGCATGGGGAAAGCAATGCAGGGCACTGAGCTGAGTATATTACCCAAGGGAAGATCTTGGGTTTATGACAGTCAGTTCTAATGTTCAGTGAATGTGGAAAAATAGAAAAATTTGTCAGAAAGTAATAAAGAAATAGAGAACAAAACAGGAAATGTCATTATATCATTGCGTAAGATAATTTTGAATGCTTTATACAATTCTAGTCCCCACACCTCAAAAGGATATAGTAGAATTGGAAAAAGGTCAAGAAGGAGTAAAGCCTCTGATTAAAAGTGTGTAAACTTTTCCATACAAGTAATGATTTTACAAGGTGAAACTGAGCAGGAGCTCTTGTGGAAGAAGTGAGGTGGTGGATAGAAAAAACATGCAAAAAATCACGAATGTCATAGACAGTTTAACAGGGATCAGTCATTCCTGTTTTCTTCCTATCTACTATCAAATAAAGCTATAAATAAATGAGAGGTAGGTTTAGGATAAAAAGTGGCCTTTTGGTTTTATTTGGTTTTGATTTTTTTTTCCAATGTAATATGTAACAAAATAATAAAACTCTTTGCTAAAGGATGTTGTGGACTATAAAAATTTAAATAGGTCNATGGGGGTTCTGGTGGATGGCAAATTGAATATGAGTTAGCAGTGCCCTGGAAGCCAGCAGGGTCAACCATGTCCTGAGGGGCATGAGGCAAAGGATCATCATCCTGTCAAGGGAAGAGATTGTCCCGCTCTGCTCTGGACTGATGCAGCCTCACCTTGAATATTGTGTGCAGTTTTGGGCACTGTGATATAAGAAAGATATTAAGCTATTAGAGAGTTTCCAAGGAGGGCAACAAAGATGGTGAAATGTCTTGAGGGGGAGCCTTATGGAGAGCGCTCGAGGTCACTTGGTCTGTTCAGTCTGGAGAGGAGGAGACTCATAGCTACAGGTTTCCCACAAGAAGAGGGAAGAAGAGAGGCACGCAATACTCTTCTCTGTGGTGACCAGTGAGAGGCCCAAGAGAATTACATGAAGCTGTGTCAGGTGACACTTAGGTTAGATCCTAGAAAACAGTTCTTCACTCAGAGGGTGCTTGAGCACTGAAGCAGTGTCCCCAGGTAACTGGTCAAAGCACCAAACCTGTCAGAGTTTTGGACAACACTGTCAGGTACATGGTGTGACTCTTTGGGCTGGTCCTGTACAAGGCCAGGACTTGGACTTTGATGATTCTCGTGGATCCATTCTAACTCAGGAAGTTCTATGATTCTATGATTCTAAGAACTGCTACAGTGTGGGTCCTTTCCAGGGATGCCATCCCACAGGAACAGATTGCTTCAGTGTGGAGTCCCTACAGGGTCAGTGCTCCTGNGGCCCAAGAGAATTGCATGAAGCTGTGTCAGGTGACACTTAGGTTAGATCCTAGAAAACAGTTCTTCACTCGGAGGGTGCTTGAGCACTGAAGCAGTGTCCCCAGGTAACTGGTCAAAGCACCAAACCTGTCAGAGTTTTGGACAACACTGTCAGGTACATGGTGTGACTCTTTGGGCTGGTCCTGTACAAGGCCAGGACTTGGACTTTGATGATTCTCGTGGATCCATTCTAACTCAGGAAGTTCTATGATTCTATGATTCTAAGANGTGACCAGTGAGAGGCCCAAGAGAATTACATGAAGCTGTGTCAGGTGACACTTAGGTTAGATCCTAGAAAACAGTTCTTCACTCAGAGGGTGCTTGAGCACTGAAGCAGTGTACCCAGGCAACTGGTCAAAGCACCAAACCTGTCAGAGTTTTGGACAACACTGTCAGGTACATGGTGTGACTCTTTGGGCTGGTCCTGTACAAGGCCAGGACTTGGACTTTGATGATTCTCGTGGATCCATTCTAACTCAGGAAGTTCTATGATTCTATGATTCTAAGAACTGCTACAGTGTGGGTCCTTTCCAGGGATGCCATCCCACAGGAACAGATTGCTTCAGTGTGGAGTCCCTACAGGGTCAGTGCTCCTGTCAGAAAACCTTCTCTGGTGTAGGCTTCTCTTCACAGGCCTGTTGGGGTCTGTTCTAATGTAGGTGCTCCATGGGCTTCAGCTTCCTTCAGGGCATCTCAGCCTGAATGGCATGGGATCCTCCACGGGCAGCATGTGGATATCTGTGACACCATTAGCCTTTATGGGTTGAAGGTTTACAAGCTGTGTCAGCATGGCCTGTATCATGGACTGCAGGGATATTTCTCCTCTGGTACCTGGAACACCCTCTCCCCCTGAATCTATACTGGCCTTGGTGTCTGTAGAATTTTTTCTTATGTGTATTCTCACTCCTTTCTCTCCTAGTTGTGACACCGCATTTTTACCCTTTCTCCAACAGGATATCACAGAGACACCGTCAATATCATTGATGAGCTCAATTTTGTCCAGAGGTGGGACTATCTTGGAGCTGGCTGGAAATGGCTCTGTCCAACATGGGAGCATCTTCTGGTGTCTTCTTGCAGTAGCCAGCACCTGGACACAGACACCTATTAAATTGAAAATACAAATGCATAAATAATTAGAAAGAGGCAGCAAAAGTAAACAGCCTTCTCTTGCAGAGCAGTGTGTTTAGCATAGATTTGTGTTGGCAGAATGTTTTTTTACACTCACTTGCAAATAACCTGAGAAAAGAGATCAACAGTAAAGTGACAAAGTCTTCCAGAGTATGAAGTGCAATGAGGACAGAGTTTGGCTTTGAAAACTTTGATGAAGTCAGTAAGAATGTGAATGACTATGTAAAAAAAAAGGCAGATGAAATGTTGATATATACATTGAAATATAATGTTTGTAAAATGCATGGGGAAAGCAATGCAGGGCACTGAGCTGAGTATATTACCCAAGGGAAGATCTTGGGTTTATGACAGTCAGTTCTAATGTTCAGTGAATGTGGAAAAATAGAAAAATTTGTCAGAAAGTAATAAAGAAATAGAGAACAAAACAGGAAATGTCATTATATCATTGCGTAAGATAATTTTGAATGCTTTATACAATTCTAGTCCCCACACCTCAAAAGGATATAGTAGAATTGGAAAAAGGTCAAGAAGGAGTAAAGCCTCTGATTAAAAGTGTGTAAACTTTTCCATACAAGTAATGATTTTACAAGGTGAAACTGAGCAGGAGCTCTTGTGGAAGAAGTGAGGTGGTGGATAGAAAAAACATGCAAAAAATCACGAATGTCATAGACAGTTTAACAGGGATCAGTCATTCCTGTTTTCTTCCTATCTACTATCAAATAAAGCTATAAATAAATGAGAGGTAGGTTTAGGATAAAAAGTGGCCTTTTGGTTTTATTTGGTTTTGATTTTTTTTTCCAATGTAATATGTAACAAAATAATAAAACTCTTTGCTAAAGGATGTTGTGGACTATAAAAATTTAAATAGGTCCAAGGGCTTATTAGATAGTTCTGTGAAAAAAAGTTTATTAAGCATTACTAAATGTGGCTTATGCTGTAGGCCAAATTTCTCCTGAGCATGGGCAGAAGTGTTGCCCTGACTGGGCATGACCTTGTCTCCTGTGGTTGGGCAGGAGAACTTGATCCCCAGATCATTGGGTATTTCGTGTAAACAATATAGTCTGATATATAACTTATAACTGCGTAGCAAGAAGCAGGCAGACATGTTGCAGACTTCTTAGAGAGCAGACCCTCTGCCTGGTCAAGAGACATCTGACCAGGCAGAGTCATGTATCCAGGGTTTTCCAGGCAGTTTGCCTGGGAAGTCAGGGATGCAGAGTCTGCTAAAAAGGTAAGATGTGCTTAGCTATGCTTAGAATGCTTAGGATTAGATTGTAGAATGCCAGCACGCAAGTAGTTAAATAAACACATGAGAAAACTTCATGTAGTCAGCCTTCTCGTCATTCTGCGCTTCAGGACGTCCCAGCTCCTACACTAAATAGACAGAACATATCTGATTCATGTTATTGCTGGAAATGAAACAAAAAACCTCCAAAACCAAAACAAAAGACTCCCCAAAACCAACAAAGAAGCCAACAAAAAAAAAAATAGAAGCAGTGAAGTCATATATGCTTGCTCCTTTCTTTGTTCTGTAGTTTCTCCTCATTCTTGCTGCTGGGGAAAAGATATTGGGTGTGTTCTTTTGACCTGACTTAATGCCATCAGTCTTGTATTCTGTTAATTAATTTTTTGACCAGGGTCAGACATACCTTGATTTGGTCAATATTCCAGTCTTCCAATTAGGTCACTGTAGTGCATAAATTCTGCGTGATGCTTCCTGAGGAGGGGAGCTGCTGATTTATTCTTCCTTGTATCCAGTGACAGGATGTGGGGGAATGGTTTAAAACTGCATCACAGAAAATTCATGTGTGACAATAGGAAATGTTTTTTTTATTAGGAGGGTGGTCAAATACTCTAGACTTACTAGAGAGGTGTTTGATGTCCCAAGCTTGTCAGCAATTGAGAGGCATTTGGGAAATGCCATTAAAAATATATCTAAACTTTTGGCCAGCCCTGAAGCAGCCAGGCAGTTGGACTAGATGATCATTCCAACTAAACTATTCTAGTCTATTTGATTCTATATCTAACTGAAGGATTCTCAACTGAAGGATGATAAAATACTTACCATCTATTTAATTGTCACATATGTAAAAAAAACCTCTCTGCATAATGGGGGAAACATTTCAGTGACATTTTGAAAAACAACAACACTAATTAATTTTACACCCATCAAACCCTCATATGATTATGAGGTCTTACAAAGGAGAATGAAGCACAAAACAATGACAGTTGAATAGTGAGTGCGCTCTATACCTCTTTCTTGAGAGAAAAAAAGCTAAATCCCAGTTTAAGTCAAGTTGTCTCAACTAAGAAGAGTAAAAAATTCATGAAATTCACCAGAGCAAACCTACTTTTTTTCAGCTCCTGGCATTATATAAAACACATAAACAAATTTTCCTAGACTTTTTCTGTGTGTTTTAGAGCTTTTAGATTCGCTTGGAAGAATGGCTGAAGAATTATCTCAGCCCTGAAAGCAATCAAACCATAGTAGGTCAAGCTGAGCATGACAAGAGAGTTTCTAATAGTTATATTAGGATAAATCTAGACTAGTTGCCTTCAACTTTTTCAGTATTGTACATCTAAATCTCTCTCAGTAGGTTGATTAGAAAGATTAAAAAAAGAAGTGATAAAATTATCTTTTTCTTTTGGCTCTTTTCTCATCAAGATTAGTCTGAGTATCTCCTGCCTCTTCCAAGATGATAGAGCCAGAATTATGTCTTATACCCAAAAGACCAAATATCCATTGTTGTTCAGCTGCTCTAGTGTTCTTCTGCAGGAAGTAAGATTACTTTGTCAGCAGGAGGTTTTCTGCTAAATCTGTTGAAAAGCCGATATTCTTGAGGAATCTTGTATGTGATTATACAGAAGAATCAACAGAGACAAGTATCAGCAGAGCTAGCAGCACTATACAGTTACAAACAGAAAAACCTGGGTCATACTGAAAGGGTTATCAATCTCAAGGATTGCTGACAGAGTTGAAGGTTTTAGCTAAAGATCTGGTTTTTATATTTTGCAGTTTTTCTTGATTTATTTTTTTAATTGTTATTCTATGATTTTTTTTAGACATAAATTACATGCAAGTTTTACACAGCTAAGTGACCTACCCGGCCATTTTTTGATTTGCATACTATAAATAAAGGATGTAAACTTCAACATAAAGAGTATATTGTATTCCATTTTCCAGTTCTATACATTTTTCCCAAGTGATTCCTATAATGAAAACAACTCCAATCACCTCTTATGAGCCTCACAGATATTTCTTTACTAAGTCCAGGCATTCTTTTAAGAAAGTGGTTTCTTGATTCTCTGTTAAAAGCAGATCAAAACTCAGCAACGTTTCCTAAATAAGCAGAACAATTTAGAATTTAGCAGATATATCTTGCTGTCATAGATGGAGATTACTGTCAGTGTTAGAAAGACAAAGGCAAAACCATCACTGTATGTCTGTGACCAGTGTTCAGGATTTCCCAGTTTAGGGTTTCCTACAAATGGATATTTAAAAATACTGAAGGTATTGAGCAAATTAGTGTTGTATTGGGTTAGTTCTTTTTTCAAGTAGCAGACACAGTGCCAATTTAAAACAATGTACATTCTTATTCACGTAAAGAAAACTATCTAATTACAGTTTTTAACAGCCATATTATAAATAAATCAATTCTAAATATCCACTAGTATGTCTCTTTACTGAATCTATGGTTTTGCTAGGTTTCAGATAGTCTACTTTTTACACCAAATAATGTCTAAGAAAATACACACTTTTTTAGAGCACAGTCTTAATGAGAAAAGAAGGTGTTAAAACAGGTTTCTCTCAGTCATTTTTAGACAAAAGCCTTCTCCTGAGTCATGAAGATACAAACATAACAATGTGAAGAGTGTTCTGAAGATAGCAGACATATTGGGCAAATCTTATAAGGCTTAAATAATACTTTGCCCTGAATTCTAAAGAAGCACCCATACAGATTTCTTAATTAAAAAAAAAAAAAACAAACAAAAAAAACAAACTCTCATATCTTTTTGAATGCTAGCTTTTATTTAATTGACTTCAGTTTTTTGCCATTCTTTAAGTAGACTCATTTAAAGCCCTGGATTCCTACCAAATTAAAATATCTCCCGTATTTTCGAAGTGCTTTACAGAACCTTTTTAAATGTCTGGTTTCTATTAAGCATTAACCATAAACATTAAAGAGGATAGAAAGCAGAGTAAACAAAATCATAAATCAGACAAAAATCTTACGTATAGATTATAGATTATGTGCTCATTTGAACCAGTTCTGTATTGTTGTGCTGTGAAGGAAATTCTCCATGAAGATTTTAGAGTGAAGTTGGGTAATATGAATGCATTAAACGGCACTATTAAAAGGAACTTCTCAAAATCAATGGTTCTGGAGGATCTCTAAACCTCGATCTGTATGGATTAGTCCAAGGAGCTAGAAAAAAATATGTAGACTTCTGACTAGGAAGAATTTTTCTAGTTAGTGAGCTGACCTGTGCTAATGAGTGCCATAGTCACCATAAAAAAAGGAACAAACACACGAGATCTTAAAGCAAGATTGTCACCCTTGTGAGCAGTGAACTTTCAGATCTTATCAATTCTGTCATGGAACAGTATCTTTAGGATTAGTATTTAAAAGAATTTTTTTTTTCATCTGCCTAAACAATCTTTTAAGACAATAGAATAGTCATTTTTATTCTAAGATTTCAACAGTAATGATCTTGAAGTAAGCATTGAAAAATTTTAAAGCATGCATATTTTATCTCTGAGTCTCTTTTTATGTCTATTATTGTTCAAATATTCGCCTATTGAACTAACTCTTATAAAGTTATAATAATTTATCAGATGTTTGATTAATATTAATTCTAAATTATTTTATTTGATGAAAAATTGGATAAAAAGTATGAAATTTATTTTCATCAGAGTTCCATTAATCATTAAGAGACATTTTGTCTTATTAAAGTTTGTTATTAATGACCAGATTCGAAAGAGACTGTTAGTTTTTATGTTTGTTTACAAACTCGTTTATACTTTAGAAAACACATTTCCTCTGAAAGTTTAGCTAGACTTTCACTCTATAGAGTATTGCAAAACTTAGATTTAAAAATAAAATGTTATTGAGCTTTATATGTGCATTCTTGATTGTTTATTTATTGCCAGAAATTCTTTGTAAAGTTCAAGAGGTATGTGATAAGAGCAAGTGCCTCTTTCAAGGTGACTTACAAGGGACTGCTGGAACACAATATTTTGCAGTTTATCATGACACTAATGTAAATCTGAAGCCAGAAATGGTGGACACTCATTATTCTTGTGAATCTAAGCTTTCTTACCTAGGTGAGAGTTATGGCCTAAGCTGGTGATATTCTAGATATTCGCATCACTAATAGAATATTTAGATATTCTAAACAGTTACTGTCACCATGTTCATTTGTATATATACCAAAGTAAACCAAATGGGTAAGTCAGGTAGCTTTTGAAATACATAATTAAAAAAATTAAGAATTCCTGAACAGAATATGACTTACTAGAAATTTTCTTGTGTTATTGTTGAAAGATTTCCTAATAATATTGTTCCAAGTAAAACAATCCAATGCTATTTGGAGCTTTGGATTTTTAAATTGTTTTATCATGCCTTCATAGTATTCACAGCTTGATGCAGCTCTGCAGTTTGTTAGAGACCTTGAAATGGGATCTCCCTTCCTCCCTTCTTTTAAAAGAATAAATTTCTTCTCAAAAAGCAGCTGGTGAATTATCAATAATTTTCATGCACTTGAAAGTGATTGAATCAACACAATCACATGCTACAAATGAACAGGTGCTTGAAACATGGCTTCAGACATCTCAGAAAAAGATTGAAGCAGGCTGAATAAGCTTAGTTACAAAAGGTAAACTTTTTGGCACTCCATCACTTTTAAAATACTGGTACATTTTGAAAATTATTTTATTCAAAGCCTAAAGAATTGGTTACCCATAATCAAGTTCTTTGTAAATCTCCCTGCAGCATACAGTATTCACAGAAAATTGGTGGGTTTATCCCAACTTTACAGTCATGAGAAACACTGATGAAATTCAGGGGGTGTAGTTTATGAAGGTACTTTTTGAGATATTTGCTATATATCGATGCCTTTGTTAGTTTTAAAACCTAGTAGTAGTACGAGTTTTAAAATAATTGTACAAGGGTGCACACCAGAATTTCTTATTTCCTCTTACTTTTTAACACTGAGGTTATAGGATAACAACCCTTGGTTTCTTCTCTTCCTTAAGAGCAAAGTTCAGTTTTCCTCTGCAAATCAGACTTCACTGATGTGAGAGCAGCTGTTGGAGTATGAGATTGGTAGCACACATTATCACACCAGTACAATGACTGTTAGACTGACCTTTTGTCAACAGTATTAAGATTTTTACATAACACATTTACAAAGCAACTAAGACTTAGCGAAAACAGTGAAGGCAAAATATGTTTATCTTACTCTATGAGCAAAGCCATGTTTCTATAACTTTCTCACTTGAGGCTATGTGGTGAATAAGACAAATAAACAGACAGTATACATAGGCTGTCTGGGATATGCTTTAAACTATTGCTGGGCTTATGGTGATAGTTATTCCCAGTGCACCAGTAAAAAGACTTTTTCAACTGCGCTGATCAGTTATCATTTCCTAGGCAAGCCAGGTCCAAAATAACTTTTTTTTTTCCCTAGGCTCATATAAGAAGACTTATCTGTGCCTTTATTCCAGTGTGTGAAACCAACTGGTATGTAACAGTTATTATCATATGTGATTTTTGATTGGACACAGTGGAGATACAGATATACATATATATGATAAATATATTTAATTCTACTCCTTCCATTAGTTCTAACATGAATTTTTATAAAGTAAGCACTGACTTCTGCTGTAATTTCTGTCACACAACAATCAAGTTCTTGATTTATTTTATTTCTTTCACTAGGTACATTCCAATTTAAATTCGGTAGCTTTATATCCTATTCTAATCCAGGTTCAAATGGAGATGAGTCATATATATTCAACACAAAACTATTCCAACCTCTCATAAAGTGCATCTGTATAAAAACCTGGTCTTTCTCTGAAACTTGAATTTAACAGTGCAGAAATAAAACTACCTGACTTAAGTCACAGCAATAATTAAGAAACTCATGTTGCTACATGACCAGGATAGCTTTTAAGACTCTGTGATGTACACAAAACAGCACAATGCCATTGACTTAAAGCAGGAGCTTGACAATTCAGGTTAGGATACATATATGAGAGGCTGTTTTGCTCTTTAATGTTTCTTTGGACCTCTTCCCCTGTATCTCAAACTGATTCTGGTATTTCTGAGAAATAGTTTGCAGATTTCTGTGTTCAAGTTTCATATACAAAGTGTCAAACATTAAACTTCATTTCAAGAAAGTTTTCTGTATGAATAAATACTTTCTCAGTGACCAGTCTAGGTCTGAGTAAACCAGAGAATATGAAAAACAGTACAACAGGATTAGAGATACTGTCTCAATACTCAGTGTGATAAGATATAGACTCCAAGAAAATTGTGGGGATTAAGTTCTATAGGTTGATGTTTGTAAGCTTATTTTATTCTTTAGAGTCTGAGTTTTGTCAAAAAGGAGAATTTTCTTTCAGTTTGCCTCATTTATCGAAAATATTCTAGACAGGGCTTTGTTACATATTTAGCCCTAATGGCTTTTTTTTTTTTTTAAGGCTGTTCTGTAAAAAGAAAAAATATGAGACTTCCCAAGAATGTTGAAAATGCAAACTTGTCTATCTACTTTAAAATGTAACAATGAAGGGAAGGCAAGGCAAGGCAAGGCAAGGCAAGGCAAGGCAAGGCAAGGCAAGGCAAGGCAAGGCAAGGCAAGGCAAGGCAAGGCGAGGCAGAACCATCACTTTAAATAAGAAAAAAAAGAGTTTGCGGGTTTTTGTCTTGTGAAAAGTACTTCTCTTGTCCTCTTTTGCNAAAAAAAAGAGTTTGCAGGTTTTTGTCTTGTGAAAAGTACTTCTCTTGTCCTCTTTTGCATTTGCAGTATTATATTACAGGCCTCAAATGTTTTCTGATGGTTTCCTAATGTCCTATTGGTCAACTTGACATAGTTGTCTAAGCCATCACCAAGAACGGACACACAATTCCAAACAAATTCCTGAAGCAGTGTTGTACATAATGTAGAAAAGCACAGTCATTGTCTTCTGACTTTTCCTTGTGTGATTTTGATACATTCCAATCTGTCCTAGAACAGAAGGGACAGACATAAAATCTATTTCCTGTGTTATTCCATGCTCTTTCATTATGATCAGTCTCCAGCAGAACCTCCTTCTTTATGTGGTCCAAAGCATGTATATCAGTTTATCATAAGAAAAAAAAATCAACATAGAAGAATATATAAAAGTTTGCAGCGAACAAAAGAGCATCTGTATTGTTCAGAAAGGGTTTTTCTGCCTTCAGTATATAATGCAGTGTACATACCTCAGACAGAGTTGATGACTTTTGCTTTCAGAAAATTTTGATGGATTTTTCTCTCCCAATTGTCCAGATGTTTCTTAATTTATACAAACTTTAAACCTTTGTATTTTGATAAATATTATTTTCTCATATGCCATGTGAAAAGGAAATATTTCCTTTACATCTCCTCTACCCTCAAGGTTTTGTTCTGTCTTGAGACTTAATAGAAAATTGCCCCACTGTATGATTAAGTGGCATTTAGTCAGAGTTATTCAAAAGAACTGAGATTCCGTTGAAGAGATTAGTTCAAGACAAACAAAATAAAAGAAAAACAATACCTAACATAGAAATTATGTCTGTATACTGGATGTATAATCTGCTAATAACTCCTTATATTTAAAGTATGGAGAAATGCTGAAAAAGAGAATCATATAATCAGATAGCCTAAATTAATTTAAACTTCTCAACTTTACCTACCCAATATTATTCAGTGCCATATTAGTATACCTCAAATTATTCCAAAACGTACCTTGATTCTGAATGAATTCCTTTACAGAAGAATGAAGCCAAGCTAGTTTGACTATGTATAATCAAACTGGAGGTAGTTCAGTCATTCATACAGAAATCACTGTGAAAAGCATCCACTTTATTAAATGGATGGAATAATTCCAGTTGTATTCATCCACTTTTCTTTTCTTAAGAAACCTACCCACAAACACACACATCCCCTACCAAAAATAAACAAAAAGGGCCAAGCACAAAAACAAACAAACAAAAAAATTTTAAAAATAAAAATGTGCAAACTCCTGTTACAATAACAAGTGTATGAGAGAAGCTCATCTTTCATATACTTCTAACAGAATGAAACAGGGCAATAGTTTCTCTATCTCCATTTCTGTCACTTTCCACAGTTCCCAGCTCATCCCATCTTATATTACCTATCCTTTACTCTTTTTTATATCTGTTTCTGCATTTTCCATGTGAAGAGAAATCTGTTTTTTTTTTTAAAGTTTTGTTTTTAATGCCTGAAAACACATCACTTCCAAGAATAACTTATTAATGAGAAAAATTAAGTGTTTGACTGCATAATAACATCTCCAAAATACCATTTTGTGGAAGGTCATCTTATAAGACTGATCTCAGTGATTTGGTAGAATTGTCAGTATGGAAGAATTGCCAGGAGCTTGCAATAATTTCAGTCATTGAAAATTCTTTTTCAATCCATTCATTGTTGATATATGAAAAACAAGAGTCCCCCCTAAAAATGGACATGACCTATTGCCTCCAAAGAAAACCATTAAATTCATGCAGTACGGAATACACGGTTTGTGGCAGTTTTTATAACAGCCTAAGGGAAGTCTTTGGTATGTGCTTCAGTCTACTGGGCCATAGTTAGCTTTAATATTTATATTATTTGTCCTTCTACAACAGCACACACTGTCACACTTCAAAGATAGCCTGCATATGGATATAGTGTCCTGAAGATGAAAGTTAGGATAGAAGTCATCCAAAATCACCTCTTTCCATATATATCTACAGTATATTATTTCCAATATAATATACATTTTCCATCTTAATTCTTTTCTTATTACTCTCTCAGCTCACCTATGATCCCTTCCTTAATATTCAACCTCCCTGACAGCTGGTCTCCTAATGGTGGAGCTGTTGGGAGCAGTTATAAAGAAAATGGTTTCCCTGGAAACAGAAACTGTGAAAGTTTTTAGAAAATTTCTGTTTGCACTTAATTCCAGCCAGCAGTTTTCACATCTTTTCAGAGAAATAGAAGGTCTGAGACTTTTTTATGATTAATAGTAAAATTTTAAAAACTGTTCAAATATAGCTGTTCCTTCTCCCCACCCCACAAGATGTTTATTATTTCTATTGTTATATGAAGCATAATTTACTTCATATCAAGACATTTTACAAGTATATAAAAGATGTGTTAAGTCATGTTCAAGGAGCATATTTTCTTAATTTCCAGGAAAGGCAAATTGGCAGTGATACATATTTGTATTTTTTTCGAGTGTTTCCAAACCCAAGATAAAAATCAATTTTGTATTAAATAGAACTTTTTTTCTAGTCCTTCAAAATATTTTATTATCTTTTTGAGCAACCCATTTTATTCACCTGTCTTCCTTAGTGCACCTAGGAAACACAGTGTACAAAAATACCACATGCACCTGTGTGTATTTTCTAAATGATAGAGCCCAAAAGTATTTTTCAATTTGTGGCATCTGCCATCCTAATGACAAGTAGGAAAAATTTAAATTTTTAATTTTGTTTTATTTTATTTATCTGAATATTTATTTAGTAAGGGTAAAAAAATGTATTAATATCTTTTCAAAGATGACTTTCTTCAAGCAGTATACCAAAATATTCAAGCATCATAATGGGAAGACAGTGTCTCTTTCTCAATACAGAAAGAAAAACTGTGGTTATTTGCCCTGTATAGTTGTTTTAATCTTGTTCTCAGACACATTAGAACTTCCTTATAGTAGCAATATGGATAACTTGTCCACTGTATGATAGGTGTGTGATTAATGCTCCTTTACCAATTGTTATTTCTGTCAATTCTAAATTCTAAAAAGTAATTCTAAAAAGGACTAAAAAAAGTAGAAATTTCCAAGTTAACTGGGACAATATTTCTGGATAGAAAAAGAAGAAATATCTAAAAGGGTAAAACTACACTACTCAAGCACTTATAAGTGTCAGTTTCCATCCTAATGTACTTAAAATTCTGTTGCTCAACTAAATCACCAAATGTATCCTGTTTTCAAAACCATTAGGACTCTTTAAATTTTAGAACGTGCTGCACGAGTCAACTGCTGATTGTTTATCTTTTGGTAAAAAGGTGAGGTAAATAGTAGAATGTTTTTGTTGTTTGTTTTGTTTTTCCAAATGTAGAATCAATTAAATTTTCATTTAAAATATCATCAAATAATAGAAATTATTTTGTCTCATAATCACATGATTTCTTTAAAGAATAGCTTTCGATAAAATAACTGAAGTATTTCCGTTGTTTCTTCTCTTGTTGTCAGAGACTGTACGTCATATAGATTTTTTATTGTATACTTCACCAGAATTCTTGGGCATCACCTGAAGGACTCTTAAGTCATATATTAAAATTCAATCAGTAACTACTGTGTGGGCTGTGAGTCCCAGGTAGTCAAACATGTAACTCATAGTCCATCTCAAATCTAATTAGAATAACAGTTGTGAAATAAAATCAGAGTGTACTACTGTTGTTCATTTTAGACTGATTTTGAAACTTAATTCATTTTGACAGGATATACTCAATGTTGTTAGCTTATATCAATTGAACTAATTTAAGATACTTCATTGCAATTTTTTGAGAATTAGACTTTGAACTTATACTTCCTTTGTCATAGCAAAGACAAAGGACAAGCAAGCAACAGGTCATATTCTAGACTCAGATAAGAAATATAACATTTCTTCTGATGCAATCTACTACAATCTTTTTGCTGCACAGTCATATGGTAACTCAAATTTCACTTTGCAGAGGTGATTGCTGAACTAAGACACATAGCAATGTTTAGTGAAGACCACTAATCAGAAGAATAGCCAAGTCTCTGAGTTAAAGAAAGGGACAAACTTATGGTAAGACTTCATGCACTGTCGTCAGGAAAACTGTCACCAAAATTGAGTCAGCCAACCTGTAAAGTGAAGAATCAAAACAAAGGAGGAAGATAAGGAATATTTGAGTTCTCAGAACAAAAGCAGGGCAAAATAATAAAATTAAAAGACTGACCTGAAAAAAGGAAGGAATAAAAATGGCAAAGAAATGGAGGAATGGGAAAGGAAAAAGAAGAGAATTTCAAAAGAACTTATGTTAAGCAAAATTACAGAAACTGAAGTACATTCAACTGTACCAAAAAGTCGAATTTTTTCCCTTGGAGGGAGACTGGTATTAGTAAACAACATTGAGATAGGAAGGATATTCGTGCACCAAAACTAATACCTATGCTTTTTGTCTAATGTCATCCCTAATATAGAAATTAATATCATTCCCTCCGTATGAAAGGCAAGTGTTTCTGCTTCGAATTCTTTGACAAATAACTTAATAACTAAAAGATTTCATTATAAATTACTGTGGCTACAAAGCTAAAATATAAATATTTCAAAAGCCAATCTCCATTTTTGCTACATCCATTCAAAGATAGAATCATGTATTTCGGATAAGACAGAAATAAAAATGAAACAGAAGAGTAACTCAGTTGGTACAGTGTTTAGTGCCTAAACTATTCTTTCAGCGTAATACAAAAATAGAAGTTCTCTGTTGTAGCAGCTTTCAGTGCTTTAAATTCTCGTATATGAACTCTTTCTACCTTTTCTTTTAGTTTATTAAATCTTCAGATGTTTATTGCATTTTCAGTCATGGCAGAAATTCTTGAAAATGTGTAATTTCTCAGGGAGACATTCTAATGTGATGAAGAACAATAAAAAAGTCTATCAAGTTACAGATTTCCAACTCATTTGTGTTTTGGACTATGGAGGTTATTATTTGCCATCGTAAGTTCTATATTGATCAGTGATTATAGGATGACAAATGACTCTCAGAGCACAGTAATTCAGCCTTCATTTGTTTAAACACTCTGGTGTATATTGTTTTGCTCAAGGCAACCCTGAGGCAGCCTTCAGGGTAAGTTTTCAATACTGCAAAGCTGCACATGTGGCTTCAGGTGGACTCAGCAACTCAGTGTCACTATCTTGTTATCATAGTTTCAGCATGATACACAGGCCACTATTTTAATGGAGATATTTGAGATGTACCAAAATTTAGCTAGCAAGATATCTTTAGGAAAGACTTCCTTAAAATTTTCCCAAAATTCTGTTCATGATCCAGCTGGAAATATCTCCCATTCAGTTTAAACAACAGTAGCCTGCGGTTCAACCCAAAATATATCAGTAAAAGCTGATATAGTCTATGGGATTTAAGTAGGAAATAGGCCTTTTGGTAAATCTCCATATATGAGAACTGAATGACAGCTAAAAACATTTATTCATAAGAGAATACAAGCTGATACATAACTCTTTTATTGACTGATAAATTACTCTCCAGTCAATCCTAAATTACTTTTAGCAGATCTCTTACTTTCCTGCTATAGGCTTCATGATAAACCATTTGTTTCAGCTGTTTACTGCTTATGTTGAGACTGTGACAATCATATCACAGGGCATTATTTCCTCTGCAAGTCTGGGTGAATGAATTATGCTAAATTACAGAATAACACAGAACCAGTAATGAGCAAATAGCAAATAATACTGTTTTTCTATTAAATAGATATTTCTGCAAGAATGACTGAAAATTTCAGAGCCAGAAAGCATCCATTGCATTTTTTGGCCAAGTTTTAACTAATTAGTCATAACCAATAGCATAACTGCAGAAATTTCAATGTATTTAGTTTTCACTGAGAGAAGAAGTGCTTTACTTTTTTTCTTTCTCTTTTTATTTTTACTTCTTTTCTTTAAGTGACCTCCTAATGCTGGTTTCATTTAAAAGTTAAAATGGGGAAAAAATGGTGTAAAATGTTTACAGTTTAATAATGATAATAATATAAATAGTATACCTTCGTTTTGTTCCTAATATTGGGATAAGTTTTATGGCCTAAAGAATTCTTAAATTTATTGGAAAGCTTTAACTGTCAGTGATCATGTCTAACTAAATGAAGCATTAAAGAATGATTCAAAGAAAATTTTGTCTCTAAAGGCTGTTAACTCTCTGTAATAGACTAAATTAAATGACACAATAAATTCTCATATGCATCCACATTATTCTCAGAATGATTTTTTTTGACTCATTCAAGGAAGGCAGATTTTCTGCTTTTTTAATTTAAAAAAGGAAATAAGTTTACTGCTTATCCTGTTTGAAAAGCAGGGAAGAAGCTTCTAAATGGAATGGCCAGTAACTGCAGTAGAGTACATAGTGAAATTCAGTATCATTATAAATTTTTTTTAAGATTACTTTGAGGAAGAGGATGAGCAATAAAACCATTCAAAATATTTTTGTTGTTGTGCTGAACTAGTAAGTAAACTTCAACATCTTTTGCAAAGATGTGAATGGTACCTTCTCAGGCCTTGGAGCACAATACGAAGGTACTTTAACATACTGTAAAACAGGTTTCAGTCAACATGAAGAGCAACGTGAATGCAAACCTGACTTTTCATATGCTTCATTATTACCTACTAAACTTTAGCACTTTGACAATCTTTCATGCATGTGTGGGTGCGCTCACTGCAATTATAGAGAACACCAGAGGCTTCACATATGTATGTCCACCTTTCACTCTTGTTCCCCAATGTTTTAACACAGTACAGAAAGTGCAGAAACTGAAAGCTACAACTCTTGTGACAGATATTTGGAGTCTGTGTTCAATATGGTCAAAATAGGTGAAAAAGGTAAATAACACTATGAATTCACCTACAGACAAATCTAGACTGTGAGTACATGCATGAGGAACACACTAGTAAATAGTAAAGGAGATATTTACTAGGGGAAGAAATATAAAATTCCTGGCACTAACGAACGTACACTTTATACTGTACAAGAGCATCATTGTACAGAGGTCATGCTTTGCTATTTTGTGATTCATAACAATACCTATACATCTTTCATGCAAATAGTTATAAGCTAAGACTGAGAATGTAGGAAGCTTAGCTACCTTAGTAAGTAAATAGCTGAAGTGGTGTTCTTAGGAATACAAGTCATTAGTACTTTTCTACTAAGACAATAAGTAGGATGCCTGCACTTCTCCAACACACACCTATATTAGTGAATAAGGGGAATATGTAGATCAGGAAACATTTGAGTATGGCATCAAAAGATACATGGAAGGGACTGAACGTATGTTACTGATAATGACTGACATTTGAGTATGTACAGTAAATAAATGAAGTATATAAATGAGTAAAACACATGCTAGATGCCTGTAATGAAACTCATCTGTAATGAAATTAATGAAAATTATGAAAATTATACACTGAGAAAATAATGATCCAGTGAAGCTTTAACCTGAGTAGGCACAGGCCTGTGCTGTTCTATGCTACAGGTATGTTCAGCTGTGCTATCAGACCTGTGCCATGCTGTGTGTATCCTTTGGCTCCAGGATAACCTTACCCCACCCAGGGTAACACAGGGGCCTGTAGGCAGCTCTCACTCAGTACAGGCAACTACACCAACCGCATGATCTTGCCTTTATGTAAAAGTGTTGCAACGAAATCTCACATGAGCATCTTTTCAGTTTCACAATAGAAGCTGTTTTTTTTCAAAGATATCTTGTAAGAGTTCAAAAGACTGACATGGGGTAATTTTTTATGGATTAGACCTGCACAGTGCCCAACACCTTGATCAGAAGCCCATTCAGCATCTCAAACTTAGGCTTTTGAGCATCTGAAGGGATTAAGACTATCTCTGTCATCTTCTATTTCTTTATAACTTTAACTATAACTTATAACTATGGCTATAATATACAATAGCTATATTAATTATAATGTTAACAAAGTTAAGAAATAGCATTATAAATCATACTTTATGAAATACAAGTTCATTTCTTACAGGAATCATAATGAACCAGGACCTCCTGGTTCAAAATAATTCCTCACAGATGAAAACAAGCACTCCGAAAATTAAAGATACACTTTTATAGAGAGGCAGCAATGGTTTGGATTTTGGAGAGTTGAACAAAAAAACTTTAGTGACGTTTTTAAGTCTGTGATAAAGACAGTTGGACGACATCTTGTTTGATGGAAGAAATAAATTGAGTAGTCAATCTTATTTGGCCAGCAGACAAACTGCAACCCTAGAACACCAAAAAGGGAAACATAAAAATCCAGATCCCATGAGAAAAATAAGTTCTTTTACTCAATAAATTAAGAATACAAGGGTTTAAAATATAGATAATCATGGAGAAAAAAGATTTAATGTTGTATAAACAGGTATGAGGTAGGGATGTACTACTGGAGTGTGGAGATGAAAGGAGAAGTAGGTAAGAGCTCTAAAGCACTGTGATTGCTCTTTTTGGAATTTTTATTTCAAAATCATCACGTAAATAGTATTGCATTTCATAGTTTTTTCATTTCATTTGCATTCACAAGATTATAGATATACTTAAAAAGAGTAAAATTTATATATCAACAAACATTAGTTCTCACTCAAATATAATTAAGCTAATTAAACCCAAGTAGTTCCTGAAAATAAGAACATAGCAAGATTTATAGAACAGTTTAGATATAGAATGGGTATGAAGAGTGTTCTGAGGTCTTTAAAATAGGAAGTTAGAGCAATGGAATGTGAGAAGGGAGAAAGACACACAAAGACATTGAAATTATTACCTTGCATAATTTTAACCAAATTGTTGAGATCCTTACTGATGTTCCCCAAGACAATTGGCCAGGAAAGATCCATAGGCAATAAATTATGGGAAGATAATGCTAATTTCAGCACCTATTATTTGATAAATATGGTGAAACTCGTCTTATTATCTATAATCAAACTACATGTTACAAAAAATTAAATTGGCAGCATTAAACTGGAAAGAGAATTAGAGTGATCACCATGAAATATATGTCAGTAGCAGTATGTATTTTGTGGACAAATGCATATGTCCAGCATATAATCCCAAAATGGATGCCCATTATAGTAATGAAAACTGTCATCAGAAACTTAGAAGGATCACAGGCTAGATGAGAATTGGATTCTAACAAGCTGGAAGGAAACCACTTTTAGGAAAGAAATTGAGGCAGAGGGAGATTCTGTCAGATAAAAAGCAATGCTGGTGAAGGAGTTGGAGCACCTTGAACTGACATTTAATCAGGATCATATTTTTTCTCCTTTTTACGCTGTAACTTCAAGAAATTCACTCAGCTTGTTCTGGTTTTGGAAAGAAATCTTCAGTATAAGCACAGATTTCTTATAGTTAATTTGTTGTGAATTTCTCCTGTTCTTAGCATACATACATTGCTGTAATACATCAAAGATCTTAACTGAAGAAGTAACTTGAAATAAAGCTAAAAAGCTTTTAGCTGTCTAAACATAGACATCTAGTGTTCTTTTAAGTTCTATTGAATACCTTGCCAGAGCTGCAGCTACAGCTTTAGAAGGGCACAGCTCTCCCATGAAGACAGTTTTGCATATGCCAGCAAATGTCAGATGGTAGCCTAGACCACTTAGAAATGGCACATCTATGTCCAGACAAGTTAATTCCTTTCTATCTGATTTGCACACTTAGAAAATTTCTGAGTAGACAAAATGTTTGTGAAAATCAGACTTTGGGTTTTTTTTCAATTTTTCCTTTTTTTTTAAATTATTTATAAAGAGCATGAATATTTTGTTACTAATCATTTTGTTAAGCATTGCTGAAATCACTAATATCAGTATGAAATAATGGAATCTGACAAGATGAAGTAACTTATTCCATTGTTGCTTTTGTTGTGATGCTGAATCTGCAGGAGTAAAGCCCTTTTAATTTCAAACATTCTGCTTTTCCACTTGCTATTATTAAAAATGATTCAGTGTTCAACAATTATTGAGACACTAAACACGAAGTCAAATTAACTGCAGTAAGGATCCATACATACATCATGGGGTTAAAATCCTCTAGTGCTTTGGCCTTACAAATATATTTTATTTCTTGATGTTAGAAAACAGTCCCTATAGGGCCCTTCTGCATGTCAGAGAGAAAGCAAAGTAGAGAAACTGCTTAAGTGACAGGCAAATAAAGAAAGTGAGAAGTGAAGGAGAGAAGGAAAGTTGAGGTCACATAATATTCTCTTTTTTTTTTTTTTAGAGGACACTAGCTAGTTCTTGCATAGCAAGGGAAGGATACTGGATGAGGGGAATGAGAATGACTTGAAATAGAGGAAATACAGAAATAAAAGCTAAGGTTAAAAACACAGGAATTCAGTGGAGGAAATTAAGTGGGTCATCCATATTCTAGTATATTTTTCTGAGGGGTAGAGAAAGAAGTATTAGTGCTATGCCATGCGAATGAACTCTGAAGTAAGAGAATTGGACAAAGAACCAGGGGTACAGGAGAATAAAACCCAAGAAGTCAGTAATTGGTGATAGATGGTAGAATTGTTTGATTTGTTTGCCTACAGTTTGCTTTATGGAACTACTCCACTCTGATGGGAGCAGGAGGTCACTGTTTTCCTAGAAAACAACTGTGAATGGTCATCTCTGGGGAAGTTCAGAAACAACAGGATGAGGGACAGCAAAGAGGGACACTGCCACATAGGTGCAGAGATTTTCTACTGATTTTTTTTATTTAAATGCAGACAAAAAGAGCAGTTTTAACATAAGGCCATAGACAAATTGAGGTTCCACCATACCCAATCATAAAAGGAAAGAGAAAAGAGGTCAAGAACAATGCCAAAAGGGCTGAGTAGACACATAATTAATACAAATAGATCAGAAGTCTATTGAGAGTGCTGACAGACCAGCATTTGATTTTGAAGGAAGATGAAGGAAAAAGAAGTGCCAGCTTGGCACTGCAGTGGTTCTGCACTGATTAAGTACTTGGTGAAGGGTTAAGTACTTAGAGCTCCCTGAGAACTACACTCTGGGTTAAGTGCACTCAGTATGAGACTCAGTGAGCCTTACACAGCAAAAAAAGTTATTGAGGCTGTGGCAAGATGTGCTCTGCAAACTTGTTAATGTATTATACAAAACATGAATTTTGTCAATGAATTGCAAAAATGAGTAAGTTTGTTTATATATTAACATCTGTTCCTTTTATCTTTTTGTATTTATAATCTTCAGTTTGACAATAAATAGAATATTATTTATTATGAAGATATGAAAAATAATAATGAACATTTGGGGGCAGGGAATATTTTGCTTCCCAAGCACTTCTGAGTAGCCGAAAGTACAGCTACAGAAAGCATTTTTCCATCATCATGTTTGAATCCTTTACATATTATCTATAGACATGTCAAAGCTCTGAATATTTATTAAAATAGTCTCTATTTTATTTTACTTATTCTGTAAAGAATTTTTCATTGTCATGTGTTTGTTGAATTCAATTTCATTGAAGCCCCACTTCTACATTATAATAACTAAAATTCCTTTGTTAAAAGATTCCCATCTCTTAATTTAATGTCAAAACCCAATAACATATTTGCTTCATATTCATGCTCTTTAAATGTAATATCCTTGCCATAATGCCCCTTGTGCTTTGATTGCCATTAATTGGCAGAAGAACTTCATAATTAGCCTTGAGGTGAAATCTTTCAATTTGACTGATTAATCAGATTTTGAAAAAAAATCAAAGATTACCATGGTCAGAAAAAAAATGTTAATGCAATGCAGTTATACATACTTTTATACTTTGGTTGGTATATATTGCTACATTGGGTTTACTTGGCAAGGTTTTTGTTGGAGTGGGCTGCAGCAGTGACTTCTGTGAGAAGAGGGCATGGGCTGCCTCTGTGACAGCCAGTTCTAGCCAGTTTCAAAATGGAGCCACTGGTACACAAATTGAGTCCACCAGCCAAGCTGATGGTGCCTCTGTGAAAACATATTTAAGAAAGGGTGAAAAAGCACAGCACAATCCAAACATATTCCTGAGAATGGACTGAGAAAAATGTTAGAGAAACAGCCCTGCAGATACCAAGGTCAGTGAGGAAGGAGGAGAAGGAGCGTTCCAGGTGCTGAAGCAGAGATTCCCCTGCGGCCAGTGGAGAAGATCTCAGTGAGCAGCTTTCCATCCCCGCATCCCACGGAGGACCAAAGCAGAGAACGTATGCACACTGCAGGCTGTGGAGAAGACCCACTGGAGCAGGTGGACATGCCCTGAAGGAAACTGCAGCCCATGGACAGGCCATGCAGGTCCACATTTTCTGGCAGAAACTGTAGCCTGTGAAGAAAAGCCCACACATGAACAGGTTTCCTGGTGGGAACTGCAGCACATGAAGGACCACGTTGGAACAGTGCATTCCTAAAAGGCTTAACTGAGAAAGGACCCATGCTGGAGAAGTTCTAGAATACCTGTAGCCCATGAGAAGGACCCACACTGGAGCAGTCTGTGAAGGATTATATCTTGTGGGAGGGAATCCATGCTGAGCAGGGGAAAAGGGCAAGATGGGAGTGGCAGAGGTGAAGTGTTATGAATTGATGGCAACTCTCATTCCCCATACTCCTGCATTGCTCAGAGGAAAAAGGTAGAGGAGTCAGGAGTGAAGCTGAGCCCAGGAATAAGGAAAGGTTGGAGGGTAGGTGTGTTTAGTTCTATCTTTGTTTCTCACCATCCTACCCTATTTTTACTGGGCAATTTATTCAATTATTTCACCAAGTCATCCTGGCTTGCCTGTGATGGAAATTGGTAAAAAACCTCCTGGTCTTTATCTCAGCCCACAAACTTTTAAATTTTGTTTTCTCCCCATGTTCCGTTGAGGAAAGGAGTGAGAGACAGCCTTGGTGGTCATCTGGGAGTCAGCCAAGGATAACTCACAACACTAACTCTTTATGCTTTAATGAAAAAAACCAGCCAATTAAGGGGCAACTGATTATAAATAACATAATCAGATCATTTCTTCATGAAAAATCAATCAGAAAAATGCTACTTACATATTCTCTAGTAGTTTTGTATTATTTCTTTTAGTAATTGAAATGAAGTACGAATTAAATATTGATCCTAATAGTAGCCAAAAGGCATACCAGCCTTCTTGTGACAAGACAATGCTATTTTGTCCACTGCATTTAGGCTGCTTATGAATTATTCCATATGCCCAGAGCCCCAATGACACACTAGAAACAATATTGAATGGAAATATGTATGGAAATTTTATTTTAGAGACACACACAGTGAATTTTGTGTTGTTTTGAATGTCTTACTAATAAACTGAATTATGTAGTTTTTCTGTTCTTTTATTATTTTCTATCATGTTCAATGTGCAAGAGCACAGACCTGTAGCAGAAACACTAAGGTTGAGACACTTCATCTTATAATGTTTAAAAAGGTATCATGAAACAATTCTACATACAGTGCTGGAGTGTAAGTTCATAGGTAGAGTCATATCAGTGTTAATAGTTATTTCACTAGATTCTTGATCCAGTGTAGAGATTGAGAATTACAGACTCTTGATTTGATGCAAAGTGGGCAGTTCATTGCAGTGCAGGGCGAGAGACAATGAGAGACCGCATATGGTTACATATTATCCCTTTTTATGCCCCTATACCCAACCAATACATAGTAAGGCTATTGTTCTATCATTACTTCATTTGGGGATTTCCAATTTAGGGTCCAATCATCTCAGCAGTATACACATTAGGCGCTTCTCTGGCATACCTTCATCCAGTCAAGGAGGTGTGTGCACTTGCAGGCCTTCTCTCTGCTGCTTCTTTGATACACTGTTAGCTTTCTGTATCTTTTCCCGTGCAATTCTCACAGTTTTTACCGTGCTATTCCCACTACTGAGTCTAATGCACTAAGCCCGATATCTTTAAGCCATCAAATAAAATGTCTATAAAGGAGTTTGTCTCAAATTCTTTCTCTTGCATGAGTCCAAAAACCTCCATAGAAAGGAAGAATTACACAGAGCCTGGTAATTAGTCTGAACTAACACCAAGTCAGTTTGGGATTTGGGTTAGCAATAATTCTTTGACAGATGTCTTTCCCAAATCATTCTTAGTTTAGGTTCCAGGGAAGACAGACAGCATACAGATGTTAACTCCCAAAACATTTAGGCAGAAGAGAATTAGAAACTGAGCCTCTCAGGTCCTGAGGAAACATTTTACACAGCAGGTAGACAATTATATGCAATATAGGTGACTTTAAACTCTGCAGTCTAAGGAAATCAGGTTTGATCAGAACATGATAAGCACATGGAGCCTCAGGCAGAGGGAAATCTGTTCGCTGAATCCCAAATGCAGAATCACAATTCCCTCGTGAATGAGAGAGAAACAAAGTCAGGCGTTTCCTGTAACTACAAATGTATATAGTAAAAAGTTGCACTGCTTACCCTTTATGTGTTAACATGTCAGGACAATGGAAAAGATTTAGAATTAATTTCAGACATCAGATTCTCTTTTTCACTATTAATACAGAACTGATCATATTTTCTTAAGTTTTTTTTAGAATCTCATATTAAAAGTCACATATATGTTGCTTTCTCATTTCTCTGTGAGAAAATTTGTCTGTCAGAAAGACTTTGTTCTTGGAAAGTCTTCTGTGATCTCAAAAATGTTTATTTGTCTTGCTTCCATCATACTACTTCTTTTTATGTAATTTTTCTGATGATTTGGTATGAATACCTTATAATTATTAACACTTTATTATTTTAATTACCTTAATTTCTTTTATTTCTAAGTCCAGCATTATAGTTTCTCCATCTTATTAATTTTCCTATGTAAACTCTCTTCAGTTTGTCAATATTTTTCTTGAAATGTATGTCTGCTTACAGGAAATTCAGTAATAACATCTTATTCATTACCAATTCATCATCATGTCTCACCTTGAAGTCCCATTGGAATCTTGTCTTTAGTTTTCCATCACCTTAATCTCAGTCTTGACTTAGCATTGCCAGCTCCCTTATTTCTCCCTCTTCTGAACACAGAATTTACAAATCACTTTTCCAGATGTTTGTAACTCTGCCTTATTCCAAGCATATGATCAATTTTATACTTTAAATATCGTTTTCATATTTCTTCCTTTGGCTCATTAAGAAAGTTCTGGTATTATTCTGATAAAATAGCTGACTTTCTAGACAAAAGAAATGCAGTAAATCCAACTTTATCAAGGATTCAGTGAAGTGGATGATATAGTTCACTCAGGTAACACAGTTCAACAGCAGGGAATGGAATTTAATAAAAAGAATTACAAAACAGATAAAGAAACAGCTGGAATAAAACCAACAAGTGTTTCTTAAGAGAGATCTAATATTTTGTAGCAAGCTTACTAATGCTGTTATCTGAGGTCTGTTCTTGAGACCAATTTAATATTTTCATTGACAGCCTTGGAAGAAAATAAAGGTAGGATATAGTGAGATTTGCAGATAACCACACATGTGAAAACATTGTCAGCACAGAGAAATGTTGGAATGTCATATAGGGAGAACTAGATGATCTTTAGGGCAAAAGTAATAGAAAATCTATGAAATTTAATAGATGAAACTGCAAAGTGATGAAATTTGGGACTCAGTGAGCTATTTTTGGCCTGTTATAAGTGGAATACAAAATACTAAATGAAAGAAAGGCAGTGGATGTAGTTTTTCTAGATTCGAATCATTCTTTCGATACTGAAGCTCACAGCGTTCTTCTGTAAAAGTTGTCTAGCTGTGGGATAAGTGTCTTCACAGTGTGCTTGATGGATAAGTGGCTGAATGGAAGGGCTCAAAGTGCTGCAGTGAATGGGGCTACACTGGCTAATGAGTGGTCACCAGAGATGTTCCTCAGGGTTCGATTCTAGAGCCAGGTCTTTTTAATATATTTATCAATGATCCAGATGCAAGAGTTAAATGCCCCTTTGGCAGTTTTGCTGATGATACCAAACTGGGACATGCTGTTGCCTCTTTTGGGGTACTGGAGATCTTGTAGAGGACTCTAGGTAGATTGGAGCATTGCTATATGATTAATGGGATAAAACATAACCAGTCAAAATGCTGGATTCTGCACCTGGGACAGAGTGATGTGGGACAGAAGTACAGATTGGGAGAAGAGTGGTTGGAGAGTAGCTCTGCACAAAGGGATCTGGAGTTGCTAGTTGGCAGCAGCTTGCTATGAGTCAGTGTGCCCCGGCAGCCAGGAGGGCAACCCCAGCCTGGAGTGCATCGAGCAAAGGATAAGCAGCCTTATGATGCTTATACTTTAAGCATGTTTAACCTGCTATACTTAACATTGGTATGGGCTCACCCTGAATCCTCTGTGTGGTTCTGGACCCCACAATTTAAGAAGGATTTGAAGGTACTTGAAAAAATACAGACAAGGGCAACAAAGGTGGTGAGAAGGTTGGTGATAGGCTGGAAAGGGCTTGGGCTCCAAGGAAGAGCATCACGAACCTTGGGGTTGTCTAGTTTGGAGGAGGCTGAGAGGGGTGAACTCATTGCTCTCTATGGGTTTCCAAGGAGGGGAAGTGGAAAAGCAGGATCTGATCTCTTCTTCCTGGTATCCAGTGATAGCACACATGGGAATGTTCAAAGCTACCTCAGGAGAGGTTTAGGCTGTATATTAGGAGACATTTCTTTGATGACAGGGTAATCACACATTGGAACAGGCTTGCTGGAGAGGTGGTTGATGCTGCAAGCCTGTCAGTGTCTAAATCATTTGCACATTGTCCTTAATGACATGGTTTAACTTTTGGTCAGTGTTGAAGTGGTCAGGCCATTGGACTAGATGATCTATGCAAGTGTCTTCCCACAGAACTATTCTATTCTATTCTATTCTATTCTATTCTATTCTATTCTATTCTATTCTATTCTATTCTATTCTATTCTATTCTATTCTATCCTATCCTATCCTACTCTATTCTGAGACAGAGAGAGATCCATAAGCCACCACTGTGATGGTACTGGCTAGAGAACTATTATGGCTGTGGATGGTAGAAATGGGCAGGCATTTTTGTAAATGTACTTTTGAAGCTTTTGAAAGCATTCATATAATGCACATTTAACTAACAAATGTTGACACTTCTCACATGTGAATCATCATAGAACTCTCTCTAGTTGATAGAAAATAATATATTACCTGAATATACTTTATCTCATTTAATGAGTGCCAATTCAATTTACTATTAAAAAAAAATATTAACATGGGGTTTTATTTTCTGAAAAATACTCAATTAAAGCAAAATTGGATATAAACTGATTCATTAAAAAAATAAATTACATTCTTTAAAATGGAAGAATTTTAAAGGACCACATTTTGTTTGCATGCAGCTAGATATTTTGACATTTCCAGAGAATCTGTAGATATTGTACATTTGGCAATACTTCAGAATAGCAGTGTTACTGTATAACATCAGAACTGAAGATCGTCTGTTAGTTTATATGTGAATATAGCATGCCATTACAGTAATAAAGGCAAATCAAATCCTGGGCTGCATCTTCAGGGTCATTACTAACAGACACATGATCATCTCACTCTAGTCAGTGCTTGTCACCTTGAATACTGTGCCTAGTTCTGGCCCCCAGATTCAAAAACGTTGCAGACAGGCTGAAGCAGGTCCAAGGGAGGGCCATGAAGATGATCGAAAGGCTGAAGAACCTGCCTTATGAGGAATAACTGAAGGAGTTTGGTCTTTTCTCCTGAGAAGGCCTCAGTGGACCTCCTCATAGTATTCTAGTACTTAAAGGGTGCTATCAAAGAGGAGAAGCTCTCTCTTCACAAGGAGTCGCATGGAGAAGAAAAGTGTCAATGGCTACAAGTTGCAGCAGGAGAATTTTATCGTGATATAAGGAAGAAATTTTTCATAGTGAGAGAAATCATTCACTAGAACATCCTCTCCAGAGACGTGGTAGAGTCCCCATCACTGGAGTATTTCAAGATGCAATTGGACACTGTGCTAGATAATCTCATCTAGGGGCTGTCTCCCATTCCAGATTGGAACAGATGATCTTTTGAGTTCCCTTCCAACCTGGGCTATACTAGGACTCTACGACTTAATATATTATTCCTGAATAATGATTGAATTTTATTTGCCACTGCATACTTATACATCAGTTTTCTTGTGTGGAGAGTGAGTGTAAATTCATTGAAATCAATGAAAATGCTCAATTGATTCTGCAAGTTTTAAGGCTTCTGTACTGTAAATCAGGCATTTAGGGTTGCTTCTCTTTGATGTATATTCACAGCCTAAAATTGAGATACCTAGATTAATCCAGTCCTTAAAAACTTAGTGCCACAAAGGCAATGTCTCAAATATTTGATTCAGCAGACTACCTGTAGACAGATTTCATAGAGTGAGAAGAGATGCACTCTTTGATGTGTCTATTCTTGTTTATTTATTTGAATTGCTTCAAAATAAGTCTATACGATGAACAAATTAAGGCAGGACATTTAGAAAGCAAAAGAGTTGTTGAATATGCACCCTGGCTTGGATCACTTTAAAGAGTTATGACTGACTTTGCTGAGGGCAATGGACAATACCTGCAAAATAGGCTTTAAGATGGAAAGCCTTGGGCACTGAAGACTGAAGGAATTAAGTGCATTATCACATCAGCATTAAGGAATTATTTACATCGAGTGTATCTTTACTTATTTAATTATAATATCTAAATTTTACTTTATACAGTCCCCTGCTTGATCTCTTTGCCTATCTCTGTCTCTGTTTCCTAGCCTATTCATTTATTGTGTCCCATCCTGACTCCAGCAGTTATTTACAGTCAGAAAAAAATCAATTTCTCAATTTAGTTACATCCACCTCACAAGTTGTTTCCTGTCATCCATGTGCTTAAACCAGGAAATCTGCTCACGCAACAGAGATATTTTTCACTTTCTGTCTGATTCAGTCTAAACACTATCTCCATTAAAATGACAAATACATACTCAGTTTGAAGGGTGTATCATCTCCACTGTTGCTGGCTTAGCCTACCAGCTGCTTTAGGCACTTAACTTTAAGTCACAAAATTATGTATTCATCAACTTATTCACTTAAAAATAACTCTTATTAGTTCACATGAAACACTTCATATTATTTAATCATCTTTGACATCTTCTAGAATGGCCTAGGTTAGAAGGGATATTAAATATCATAAATACTAATTCCTAATACTAATAATCTACAAATATGTAATCTAAACCTACCCTCTTTCAATTTAGAGACATTCACCCTTGTTCTGTCACTACATGCTCTTGTAAAAAGTCTCCCTCCATCTTCCTTGTAGACTCCTTCAGGTACCAGGTCACAATTAGATCACCCCGAAGCCTCATCCCTTGACCAGCCGGCGATGCTTTGCCTGATGCTCTTCAAGACAGAGTTGGTCCTCCTGGCTTCCATATCCCACTGCTGACTCATATTTAATTTGCCATTGCCCAGGACCACCAGGTTCCTTTCCACGACAGTTTTCCAGCATCTCATTCCCCAGTCTGTACATACATTTGGGGGTTTCCCATCCCAGGTTGAGAATCCAGCACTTTCCCTTGTTGAACTTTATATGGTTGGTGTGTTCTAATTTGTCAAAGTTTCTCTGCAGGACCTCTCTGCCTTTGAGGGAGTCAACAGCTCCTCCCAGTTTTGTGTCATCTGCAAACTTGCTTAGTATCCCTTCCAGTCCTGTGTCCAAGTAATTTATGAAGATGTTGAAGAGCACAGGGCCTAAGATGGAGCCCTGTGGAATTCCACTAGTGACAAGTCAGCAGTCTGATGTTACCCCAGTCACTATCACCCTCTGTGCCGGACCTGTAAGGTCATCTACTGCATGATGTGTTTATCCAGCTGTGTGCTGGACATTTTGTTCAGAAGGATCCTGTGAGAGACAGTATTAAAAGCTTTACTGAAATCCAAAAAGATTACATCAACTGCCCTGCTTTGATCAGCTAAGTGGATAACCTTGTCATGAAAGGAAATCAGGTTTGATAAGCAAGACTTTCCTCTCATGAAGCCATGCTGGCTGACTAATGACTACATCAGGTGTTTTTCAATACCTCCCAGAATAATCTTCTCCATAACTTGACCAGGCACTGCAGTGAAACTGACAAGCCTGTAGTTCCCAAGGTTCTCCTTCTTGCCCTTCTTGAAAATTGGGACAACATTTGTCAGCTTCCAATCAGCTGGGACCTCCCCAGATTCCCAAGACAGCTCAAAAGTCACTGAGAGTTTTTTGCGATGACATAAGACAGCTCTTAGGATTCTTGGATGAAAGCAATGGAACTCCATAGATTTGCAGATGTCCAGCTGGGGCAGCAGATCCTGCACAATTTCAGGATCATTCCTGCAGTCACGGTACTCCAGCTCAAAGCACTGAGACCCCCTTAGTCTCTCATCCGTGTTTAAGACAGAGGCAAAGAAATCATTAAACACCTCTGTCTCATCTCTGTCCATGTTTGTGAGA
Source organism: Calyptomena viridis (assembly GCA_013390005.1). Lineage (NCBI taxonomy): Eukaryota > Metazoa > Chordata > Aves > Passeriformes > Eurylaimidae > Calyptomena > Calyptomena viridis. The sequence goes on from WEIV01005232.1 coordinate 128,521, forward strand.
TGACCATCCCTATCCTGTAATGGATTGATGATATTTCTATGCAGCCTATAGCCAGTAAAATATTTGAAAAAATTCTCTTTATTGTACTCCCATGTTTCTGGCCAGCTTAACTCCAGTTGAGCTTTGACTACACAGATTTTCTTCCTACAACAGCAAGCAGCATCTGTGTATTCTTCCCACGTCACTTGACTTTGTTTCCACTGGATATACACCTTCCTTTCTTGTCTTATTTCCAAGAGAAGATCCCTGCTCAGCCAAGCTGTCCTTCTCCCTTTCCTACTTGACTTTCAACTTTTGGGCATTGCCTGCTCCTGTGCCCTTAGGAGGTGATGTTTAAAAAGTGACCAGCACAGATGGACCCCAGCACCTGCAAAAATATTTTTCCAGGGGACCTTACTTAATAATTCCCTGAGAAGCCTGAAGTCTGCTCTCCTCATGTCCAACATTTGAATCTAATTTCAATCGGGAAATATAATCAATTTAATTTGCATGAAAAGTGACCTAGACTATTTTTAGTTGGATAAAGCTTGTTAAAACTTTAAAGAAAAGCAAATATACCCTTGTATGGTCAAATGTGGCTGGATTCAAGTAGCCTGATTTCAGGAATACAGTAACTGTGAATATGACAGTAACAATTGCAAAACTTTGTAAAAGAGAAAATGCCACAGCCAACAAGGGTGACCTCACAATTGTTCCCAACAATTGTCTTGATACTCAAATCAAAGAAATGAGATTGCAGCAGGGTGATAAATTTATTTTTTCACCCATAAGCATATCAGAAGGTCGTAAGAGGATATATCTGTTGAGAGAAGAGTGATTAAATAACTTGGAACCATGGAGGTCATTATCCTTTATATGGGGTAAAAGCTATAGTTTTTCAATAGATCACATTTTTGCCATTGCACTTTCTCTCAAAATGTCTCTTTCTAACTTTTAAAAAAGAAAAGAGAACCAACTGTAATAGCACATGGAAAAATATGACACGTTAACACCTTAAAACATAAGTCAGTCTTTGAGATCAGTTTTAAATCCTAGGTATTACTTTCCTATTTGGAGGGAGAAATTACTTTGAATTTTTTCCCATTCTAAGATTGTCAGTCTAAACATTGGATGCTGTTTTTTCTGTAACCTTTTTAAGTGTTCTCCCTCCACAGTTTAACACAAAATTCTTATAGATAGCATAGAGATATGAACCAACTGAAACTGCGTTTTGATTTTGAATGTTTAGTTCTTAATACAAATCCCTCAAGGAAAAGTTCTGATTCCCTTCAGCTAACTTTTATAATGGAATTTCTACAAATTTCTCATTATTTGTTTTTTAAATATTGATTTCTCATTAATTTTTTAACAAATTTCTCATCAATTTCTTTCCATTATGTTTAGAACTATGTGCTACAATAATTTTTAAATATATAACGTGTTATGAAAACACTTCAGGCAAAGATTATTATTCTTTGTTGTCCTTTCTCTCCTGCAATATGATAAAAGAGAGTGTTTGCAGGCTTGCGAGTAGCATTTCAACATTCATAGAATCTTAGAATGGTTTAGGTTGGAAGAGACCTTAAAGATCATCTACTTCCAACTCTCTTGCCATGGGCAGGGGCACCTTTCACTAGACCAGGTTGCTCGGAGCTTCATCCAGCCTGGCCTTGAACATCTTCAGGGATGGAGCAGCCACAGCTTCTCTGAGTGATCTGTTCCAGTGCCTCACCACCCTCACAGTAAAGTACTTTGTCCTAATACCTTGTCCTGGTTTGGGACAAATATGTTCAGAGGGATAAATATTCTCTGATAAAAAGGAGGCTGCAGCTCCCCCTCCCCCACAGTGGAAAGAGAGAACCTGGAATATTCAGAGTCCTTTTGTTGATATGATCTCCTTCTCCCTTTGCCGCAGAGGGAAAATGTGGGGGCCCCCCCGGGCCAGGCTGGTGAAAGGGTCTCCCAGTGAGGATTTGATGTTCTAGTGTCCCAAATAAGTCCAGAAGAGAAAACAAAGTCTCAGGACAACACAGAAACCCCAGCCTGCATCCTCTCCAGAGCACACCTGTCAGAGGAGCCCTTATTTCCTGCAGCTGTGGGAAGGAGTGTTAATGAGCCCAAAGGCTCTGCAGCTGGGACCTGGGTATTCCAGGGATCTTGCTGGAAATTTCCTTCTCAATCTGCTGTCTCTGCTCTCGGGCCCAGTTTAAAGATACAGAAAGGTCCAAGATTCATTTTTGCTGGTATAGAGTTGGTGATATGGGATACATCATAAAGTCACCCCAAGACATACCTAATCTAAATCTACTTTCTTTCAGTTTTAAGCCATTACCCCTTGTCCTGTCACTTCATGCTCTTGAAAAAGTCCCTCTCCATCTTTCTTGTAGGCCCCTCAAGGTACTGGAAAGTCACAGTTAGGTCACCCCAAGGCCTTCTTTTTTCCAGGCTGAACAAACCCAATTCTCTTATCCTTTCCTCGTAGGAGAAGTTCTGTGTCCCTTTAATCATTTTGGTGATCCTCCTCTGGACTCACTCCAAGAGGTTGATGTCCTTCCTCTAGAGTAGAGGAGCAAAATCTCCTCTTAAAGTCTTAAAACAATTACTATAACACGCAAAACAGGCTCAACTTGAGAAGAGTTATTTAACCTTTTGTCAAATAAAAGTGGAATAGGATGATGAGAAACAAAAAGAACCCTAAAAATACTTTCCCTCCACTTCCCCATTCTTTCCAGGTTCAATTTCACATATCACTTTTCTGCATTTTTCCATGCCAAGCAGCACAGGGGTATGAGGAATGGAGGTTGCAGCCAGTTTTACACTACTTCACCTCTGCCACTCATTCCTCCTGTTTTCTCATGCTCTGGCATGGGTTTCTTCCCATAAGATACAGCCCTTCACAAACATGTCCAACACCGGTCCTTCCCACGGGCTGCAGTTCTTCAAGAACTGCTCCAGCACGGATCCTATCTATGGGGTGCAGTCCTTGAGGAACAGATGCTTCAATGGAGGTCCCTCTCAGGCCACAGTTTGTGCCAGAAACCTGCTCCAGCATGGATGATACTCCATGGGCTGCTCCATCTGTGACACTGTGAGGTCCCTAACAGACAGCAGCGTGGATATCTCCTCCACTGCTTTCCTCCATGTACTGCAGGGGAATAACCTGCTTCACCGTGTTCCTCTCCATTGGCTGGAGATGAACCTCAGCTCCAGCACCTGGAGCACATCTCTCCCTTCTTCCTCACTGACCTTGGAATCTCCAGGTTGTTCCTCTCACATTTTTCTCACTTCTGTCTCACAGCTGCTCCATAGCGTTTTAACTCTTTCTTAACTACATGTTCACAGAGACTCCATCAGCCTGGCTGATGGGCTCAGCTGTGCCTTGTGGTGAGTGTGTTTGAACTGGCTGGAACCATCTGTGTCCGGCACAGATGCCCATAGCTTCTTATAACACAGGCCAGCTTGGCAGCATCCCTGTTATCAAAACTTTGCCAAGTAAACCAAATACATCTGGACATGTGTGATGGACTGAAATGTTGATGTCTTAAACATTGTCAAAATCATAGAAAGCCTTTTTGTCAAGGAAGCAACTCCTACCTGCAACCACCACAGCACTTCTCTTTCCCAGCATGCTTCCCAACTGGAATTTGGACTGTGAAGGGAAAACTTGAGGTAAGACTCCTGTCTAATCACCTCAGGTCTCAGGAGAAGTAAACAAGGTTCATCAGGTGGTGGAGGAAAAGGGTTTTAGTGTGTGATGGAGAAATCTCTCCACACCAAACAGACTAAACCCCCTCCCACTCTGAGAAAACTACATACACATGGGCTATTCACATCAGAGGCAGCTGAGAAGGGGTTATAAAACATCAAAGGCCTACAAAGCATCCCCCAGGCTCATTCCTGAGACCTTCCACCATCAGAGTGCATGTGAACCAAGTGAGATGACAAAGGGGGGAAACCCTCACCACCAAGAAGACCAGAACAGGACTCCATAGATTCCACAGAGTGGTGACACCTTTTCTATTAATCTCTCTCTGTCTCTTTCTTTCTTTCTCTCCCCCCACCCCACTTTTCCTATTTCTTTCTCTCTCTCTGCCTCACATTCACTGTTAAATAAAATCCATGCTGTTGATATTGGCATATGGTCTAGTTTGCACCTTAATTTGGGCAGAGGATTTTAATAACTGTATCATAACAACGCGTCTAGAGAGAGATTTATGCCATTCCAGGATGACTCTCAGTGATATTTCTAAGAAGTGTCTCAGGGCTGAGTTGAACAAAGAGGAATAATTTGGACAGAGCAGTCTACCTCAGTGTCATCTTGTTTCTGAATGAATCTCAGGAGTGTTTGATCCTCATAAAACTGATAGCTCCATAGATAATTTTAACAGCACACTCAAAAGTAATCTTGAAGTGATTGGGTTTTGGCTTAACTTGATTGAGGAACTCATTCTAATTTTTTCATGATTTTCCAACAAATCAAGTTTTTCATTTAGCTCTGACTTGACTTACTTATTTTTCCTAAATATAAAACACAAAATAAAATTTGAGAAGCTTTAATTCCTCATGGTGTAGAGTAATAATTAAAAAATGCTTTCAGAAATCTTTATAAAGCGAACTCACCAGCTTCATACTTTCAGAGTTATGGTTTAAAGAAAGTTTTTTAATTTGTTTTGTCTTCAGAAACTCTAAAAAGTGACTGATGGTGTTGCAGCACTTTGGTAAGCAGCATATTAGTCACAATGAAAGATCACTATCACAAATAGCACTTTGCTAAATCAGAGAATTACAGTCCTAGTGAAGCTATACAGAAACTTCCATACACACCTGATAAAAAAAGAGACCTTTCTTCACTTTTATTTTTTTGCCCAGTTTCTTTTAAATTGGAAGTTTTTGAGAAACTGATGGATGAGTCTTTATAAATGTTCTCCTGGACTTTGTTCAAAAGTTCAGACCAGTCTAGAAACCAGGACAGACATTTGATGAAGCCTTATGACCTTGAAAATAAAAAGAATATTTTCTCAAAGTTTCATAAAAGTTGCCAGGTTCTGTCAAGCATTATAACCACTGTAAGATTTTAAAGATAGCATAGTGGTTTTATCATACTTCACTTAGAAAAAAACTATGCTGCTAGCAAAACAGAAGCATCAACCCCTCACCTTATATAACAGCAAGTTCAAGATTTTTAGAAACCTGCATTTCTGGTTTTGCAGTATGTTTGTATGTTGTAAAATTTGAGAATAAAATCTTCAGTTTACTTATGAAAAGTATTTCCTGAGTAAATGGTTTACTGAGGTCCTCAAAATACACTCGGCCCTATGTTTCTTATTTTGGTAAAACTGGCTTACTGTGCTCTTAGAATCTCAAGGTAGGTAAGAAAGAGAATGCCACTTTAAAACTTTTATTTTTTTTTATTTTTCCTCCCTTTTCAATCAAAGCAATAAGTGGAAAAAAAAAGTTGCTTAGAGAACAGTTTAAAGTTTGTGCAAAATGAAATCTTAGTTATATCATTCTTGGAATTTTTGACAAATTCTGCTGTTACAATTTTGCTACCCTTTTATGTTAACATAATGGCATTTTCATTTAGGAGAAAAAAACATTTTGTGATAGATCACCGGGACCACATATTGTAACTTGTAAATCACAATGTGGTAGTGATGGTATAATATGAAATCAATTATATGTTAAAAAAAAACAAACTCAACATTCAAAAACCCAAAAATCTGCTTCCATGTGTCATTATATTTGTCTATGCTCACAAAATGTTTTTATAGTTTAATGCCCTTTGTGTAGCTATCTCATTGCTTATTCACAACTACTTTTCAAGGTTAGAGAGACCATGACAGGTAATCTTGCATAGAAAAACCCAGACTTCACATTACTTCAAATGATATATTGGAGGAAATATTTTAAAATTACTAACCTCTAAACTTTATTTTTTTTTTCAATACAACAATGATTTTTTTAATCCTGAAAGACTTTTGGTTAACCTTTTTCCTAACTTAAAACAGAAAGGCTCCACTGATCACCCTGATGATTCAGCATCATATCTTCTAAAAGCATTCTTTTATGCATCTCCTTCCACAGAATGAACGTTGCCTTATAATTTCTCTGCTTTTTCTACTAGTATATATCAGTTTTACAGCAAAGGTATGAGTACTAACACTTGAAATGTCAGTCTAGTTAACCTTGGTGGTAAAATTCTCATTGACTTCAGTGTGGTAAAGTGTCTCTTATAGCTGCCTTTCTCTGAAAGGGTTTGAGACGCATGGCTTGACCATTTTGCTTCTTTTTATTATAATTCTTTCTTTGTATTTTAACTTTTTAAAAGTGGATTTTAATAAACATAATTCCAAAAATCTTGGATTCCAAAAATATTAGAATCCCAAATTACCTTCTTTTGCTATCTAAATAATCATGTTAAACTGAGAAGTACAGTTATTCCTCCTGCTCTAGTGGAAAACAGCAAATGCAGTCATAGTGAGTTAAATTTATGATGTGTAAACTGAACTCTTCGGCAAAAAAAAAAAATTATGATATATGTGTTATCTTACACTCATCTTTACTTCAGATGAAAAGACACTGGTGTAGAAGATGATCATGAAGGAAAAAATACAAAGGAAGAAAAAAAATATTTTCTTCTGTGGGATGCAAGGAGCAAAGGCGCCTTTGGCATGTTTGGCAGAGAGGTTGCAGTAGGCCATGTCTCATGGACACAACCTGACTATCTGTGGTTGGACAGGAGTGTTGACCCTCAGGTTATTGGGTGATTAATGTAAACATTACAGTAGTGTTATATAGCTGCTGCTTGCTTATATAGCTTAAGTAGTTAGAGGCAGACTGTAGGATTTGATTGTAAGCTTGAATGTGGATGCGTGTAACTATTAGTTAGACACTGTTTATTATGACTTGGCTGATGCATGAACCTTGCATGGTGTCAGTGTTGACCGCTGTGATTCTTCCATGAAAATAAATAATATCATTATTTTAACCTATACTGATGGGTTGATGATTTAGACAAAAAAATTATTAATAGAGAATTCATACAACCTGTTAATGTACTTTTTAATGCTAATACCACATAAAAATATTTTGATAAAAGCCTTGGCAATTTTACAAGATGAATAAATCTAATGTACTGTGTTCAGAAGTCTAAAACCACCTCTCACTATGGCATGGAAACCCTAAAACTGAAAATGCCCTAAAAAGGTTGAGTGTTACTTGGAAATATTTGATCCAACAGTTACAAACAGTTGTACTACACAAGATGATCTAGATGAATGTAACATTTCATCAGCTCTTACTATCCTTTACTCACACAGTTTCATCTTGTTTCAGTTTGGGTTTCTGGAATGGTACAATCTCTGTATATATTTGTTCAGAAGATGTCAATTTAGGAGAACCTTTTTAATTTCCTGAGAGAGAACATAATAACAACATCATTACTACATACAATGAAATACACTATAGTTGGCATAAAATAATGCATCATATTTGAGAAATATTGTCAAGTCCTTACTCCGCTACTGTAGAAAGGATAAGATTAAATAACAGAAATTAGTTCTGGTTAGCAGGTTATGAAGTTACAACTGAGTCTCCCTGCTGAAGTTTAATTCTTAATTATTTGAATATATCCAGAGATATCGCTGAGTCTTCTTTCTCTATAATAGTTTGGGGTTCTTGGGGTTTTTTATATATTACATTAGGGTTTTTTTCTGTGTTTCTAAATGGCTTCACATTGGCACCACTTTGATTTTTGAGATAATGCTTAAATTTTTACATACAAGACACACTAACAATATACTTTATAAATCACTTAACACATCCACACACACACAGACGCACACACAAACTTCATGACTTGTTTATATGAGCAATGCTTTTGTTCAAACTCTTCCTGCTATCTATAATATGACATACAGGTGCTACACAAGGTCATATTTCTTTATCAGTCTCCTTTTGTTGATGGGTAATATGTATCTGAAAATAAAGGATGTTTTCTTGTATACTGACATATTGACTGGGAACTAGCCCACCACATGCTCTGACAACATGAAACAGCTTGAATATTGCTCATTCAACAGAATTTCTCAAAACACTCAAAAAAAAATTCATCAAACAGCAGTTTGCCCTCCATTTAGGAGGAAAAAAATCCTCCTCTTTCAATATGCAAAGCGATACTCACAGGTTATTTCCAAAATTAACTCTATTTTGCTTTTGAAGGTTTCCAGTTCATTTTAAAAGCCAGCAACACAGTGATGGAAATAGAGGAAAATTGCAGCCATTAAGTGCAGACAGGTAATGTGTTCACCAGCTATAGCTCAATGTGAAAATTAAATCCAAACTGCTACAAATGAGGTCTGGGTTTTAATGTTAATTGTTCACATGCCTTCAATACAAATTATTCACACTAATGTACTGCATTAGCCAAGCCTGTCATTTCCACAATTATTATTTTTGTTGTTATTGTTGTTGTTGTTTTGTAAATGCCATCTCATTTTGTGTCCATTGTATGAATTGAGGTAAGCTGCTCTAGTTGTAAGAAAGTTCTGAGCATAACATTTAAGGCTGCTGCAGCAGTTTCATGGATCATTAACAATTTGCTAATATTGTTTTAGCTTGCAAATTAGTGCAGCTTAGTGACTAAGGAAAGGTTCCATAGCTGTCATCAATCAGACTAAAATTCTTCATGCATGAGATGAAAAACGATTTTTAGCCTTTGAGGCTCAGACAGCAATTACTGTAAAAAAAAAACCCAAACCAAAACCAACCAAAAACCCCAGAAAAAAAACTGTGGAAGGGGAATAGAGGGAGGAGTGAAGGAGAGAAAGCAAGCTATATAAAATGCTGTTAGCAATTCTACTAAATTTATTTCTGTTTGCTCTAGAAAAGAACTAACACATGCTGCATAACTATGCCTTAGGTTCCTGCTATATCAATGAAGAGACAAACTTTAGAGGGAAAAAAGAGAACCCTTCCTAGGAAATTACAAGAGATTAGCAAATAAAGAAAGAGAATAACAGAAAATCACAGAATCATTAAGGTTGGAAAAGACCTCCAAGATGTGTGGTGGTGTATCTTCCGGGTTAGGAATGTTCTGTTCACCCCTATAGTTAAAATGGTATGTTCCGTAAAAGGTTTACACCACTGGTCTTGTCAATTCCTCAAACCCCTACCTTTGTTCCAGTCCTTTCTATGTCAATCACCAAGCCCCTTCTGGGTTTTCCTCTTTTCCTTGACGTCCCATTTGTACATGTGACCCTTCCAACTCCACCCCTTGTTATCATTGGTTTTCCTAGTGTGTCACTCCCTCTCTGACTCCTGTCCCAGTTGCCCATTGGCTAACCCCTAGCTCCTCCTATGTTTCCACCCCTGCTTAAAAGTTACTGCACAGAGCCCAGAGGTGCTCTTTTGGGTTTGCTTTCCTAAGGCTCTTTCGGGTCTGCTTCCCCTGAGGCTCAATAAAGCTTTGGACTGTGGCACCCCAACTGAGACTCTCCTCGTCCTTGCTTCCCAACTGCGATGACGGACCANAGATAAGGTCTCCCTGAGTCTCCTTTTCTCCAGGATAAACATCCTCAGCTCCTTCAGACACTTCTCATATGACTTGTCATCCAGACCCTTCACCAGCTTTGTTGCCCTTCTCTGAACACTCTCCAGCATCTCAATGTCTTTCTTGTAGTGAAGGGCCCAGAACTGAACACAGGACTCAAAATGTGGTCTCGCCAGTGCCACATACAGGGAGACAATCACTTCCTTGATTCTGCTGGCCACACATTTTTGATACAGTCCAGGATGCTATTTGCCTTCTTGGATGTCTGGGTTCATTACTGGCTCATGTTCAGCTGGTGGTTGACCAACACCCCTAGTTCCTTTTCCACTGGGTCACTTTCTAACCACTGCATGGGACAGTTGTGACACTTGACTTTGTTGAACCTCATACTGTTGTCCTCAGCCCATAGCCTGTCCAGACTCCTCTGCAGAGCCTTCCTACCCTCCAGCTGATCAACACTCCTATTCCACTTAGTTTCGTCCCCAAAACAAAAACCAAACAAAAAAACCTGAAAAGAACAAACACCCCAAAAATACCTGTGAGTTTAGAAATGTATTTCCATTAGCCATCTGCCCATTCCTTTTTTATTTGCTTCTTTTACACTTGAGTTCCTGAGTTTTATTCACAGGGATGCCCATAGAAACAAAATCCTTAACTTCCATGCTCTAGTATTTACAGATTGCAAATTTTAAATGCCATGGACACACATCTTCATGAAAGAAGATGATGTCAGGCCTTTGAGATTCTCTTGGCAGACACCAACAGATAGTAAGACAACAAGTAGATCCTGAGGACCACTCAACAACTATTGTCACTGAATTTCTTTAGAGCACCTAGGAGTTTCAGTCTGCAAAGTGTTAGTGTGCACTGTGCATCAATAGAACACTAAAGTGTTCAATTGCTTGCCCTTCCAGGAGGGTGAAGGGTAAGGACAGATTGAGATCAGCAAGGCAGAAACTCTGGTGAGTTGTGTTAGACTCTTGTAACATAAGCCATTATGTGATCAGTGTCTTTAGCTCCACTGACACCAAGCAAGAAAAGTAGATTTCCCATCACATTGTCTTATTTTGTCTTTATCCAAGCTCTCTCACTCAAAATTTTTTTCTCTCATCCATCATCTTCATGCATACTCTCTTTTCCAACTTCAGACTTTTCTTAAGACTTCTCATCAAATCCTTCCCTTTTCCACTGCTCTCCTCTGTCTGGATACTTCTGGTATCTGTCTTGGTTTCATGTAGCTCATTGTAGATCTTCAGTCCTCTCTTTCAAATATTTTACTTTTGGCAGATGACAAACTCTGTGCATCAATATGCAAACTGTATTAAAAAAATAAAGAAGGTACAATGTAAACTGTCAACAGTATCACTGTCATGACACCTTTTAACTCCATACTTCTCTTTGTCTTGGGGATTGTCCACGTTGGTTTTGATTTGTCAATCAGAAATACATGCAGAAAATGGCATATGCCTGTAGAGCCATTGCAGGTCTCACCTATGTTTAGCTTAAACCCCTGGTGTCTCTGGTAGACAAGTGGGGCATTAATCTGAGATCAGTCTTTTTTCCAACTGTCTCAGATGGGTTATCTTTCTGAGGAAAATTGTTACAATCAATATTATACAAAGCCAGTTATTTAATAGAAAAGATTTGCTTAGCTTTGCTATAAAATGCTAATTCGTTTAATAAGGTATTAATTACATTGATCAGAGAAATTTGATTAACCTTTATTATAACAAGGCTTTTAGTGAGTGTATTTTTTTAAAAAGACATATTTTAAAATGGAAAAAAATTACAAGCTCTGATTTCAAATTCAGCTTAACTTAATGTGAAAGGAGTGATCTAAGTCAGTACTGACATCAAAGTGCATGGTTATCAATGTTATATCTGTGTCAAATAATGCTGGAGTTAGAATATTATTCTTGTCTTAAGTTTTATGCAAAAGACTACTCCTACCAGACTTGAAGGTACAATCAGAGCTATCATGTCATGTCCAGTTGTGAAGCTCAAGAAATCCTCATCTTTGTACCAAAAGTTTGCAGTACCAAGGAATTTTGTGAGCTTGTTAAGTAAAATGAGGGTCGTGATTTCAAGTATTTTTATAAGTTATGCATTTTGAACTTGGGGGAAAAAAAGCAAAATGAAACAACCTGCCCTTTCCTGAACCAATAAAGAGCAATATGTAAAATAATGTTTCAATAAAGATCTTAACTGTTTTTAGACCATGTCATTTTGAAGATCATTGTATGCAAAATAGCCTGTGAAATCAGGTGATTGAATTTTAACACTTCACCTTGATTGCAGCGAAAAATTACAGTATAAGCAAGAATCTTAATATGCCAAAAAGTTTAGTTAATTATATTCAAAAAATCTTCAAGTGTACATAGATAACATATATTTTTATTGGTATGTTAAGTGTTAATTATATAAGCCATGTCTATATTTCTAATTAGGAAATTTATAATAATATCCAACAGAACAGTTCTTAGAGTAAGATTTATTTTATACCCTTACCATATCTGAACAACATAATGCAATCCATCAATCAAAAAAGTAATAATTTATTGCTGTTTCTTTCCATTTATAAGTATATTTTTTATCAGCTTGACAAAATGGGTTATGAGTCTTATTTTTCAGCCTTCATGTTCCTCTAAAAGTTAATTTAGGAATATCAGATACTTAAAATTAAAAATAAAAATTAATTATGGCTTAAATAAATGAAAAGGGTGAAAGAAAATATTTCTTTTTAAATACTTCCAAGAGTGCCTTTTAGTTGTTGCATTTACTAGTGCAATAAATCTGGTGTTGTTTTATGTAACAAGAACATATATGTTCTAGTAAAATAATTTAATTTGTAGCTGTTGTGGTTTTAAGTAGAGTTTTAAGTAGAGTTTTTTATTAGCTGGGGGGGCTAGGAGAGAGGCTTCTTTAAGAAGCTGCTAGAGTTTTTCTCTGCTCTAAGCTAGCCAAGGTCAGGCAACAATGCCTCTGTGATAACGTATTTAAGAAGGAGTAGAAAAAAAAAAGCTGCGCAGATCATCGTGGCGGCTTAAGAGAGAGGAGGGTGGGAAGTTTGATTAACACCAAGGTCAGAGAGAGGAGAAAGAGAAGATGCCTTAAACACTGGAATAGGGCCCCAGGAAAACTGGGGGGGATCATAGGAGCAAGGATTTGTAGCACATCCTTGGAAAGACTGGAATATTTCTACACGAAGCAGAAGTGCTGGAGGAGAGAGGCTGTGAACCTGGGGGACATTTGCTGGAGCAGAGTCCTGATAGAGTCCTGTGGATCGTGGGAAGAAGAGACCCACGCTGAGTAGCATTTCTTGNCACAAAAGTCGAGGGGGTTTTTTTCCCCCTTCTTCGAGAAATTTTAGATCTATGTGTGGGCTCTCGGCTTTTAGACAGAGTCAAATCATGACAGTAGTCAACCCATATTTACATATTTAGTGCAAGAAAAATAAAAGAGAAAAAAAAAGGAATATGAAGTTGTTCAAATATATAACAAATTTTCTGCTTGAGTTTTCAGAAAAAGATTAATCATATGTTTAATTCAACACATGTTGATGGAAGCATCCAAAACTGTATCCAGTAGAGGTGTTTTATCTTTGAGTTGTCCAATATGTCTTTGTCTGTTGTCAAGTATTTATTTATTTATTTTTATGTGCTTGTTAATTAAAAAGATTCCATTCATGTCTAAATTATTACACAACTCAAATTCCCAGCATATCAGCCATGGTGAGCACTGACGAATTAAAAGCTGAAAACAACCCTCGCTTATAACAAGTTAACTTTTCTTCATGGCACACAGAATGGAAACTGAATAGAAAACATTAATATTTTAAAAAATTATCTCCTTATAGGTAAGCAATTAGGGATTACTGTTATGGAGCTGGCTAAATAAACTCTCTAGTATTTATATGGAAGAGACACTTAAATAATCTCTAAGTATTTAACTTTTCTAAAGAACACTGGGAGAAAATTAATTAAAGAAAAATTTATTTACTTTCTTGAAAATACTCAAATCATCAGAAACTCACTAGGCTCCCTGCAATTCTGTAGCAACAATATTCATTTCTTCAAAATAATTTGCTAAACACAGTACACTTGGAAAAAGAAAACTGTAAGGAGCTTAGACAATGTCTTTGCTGGATGCTCTTTTTCCAAAAAGCTGGAATAATTTCTGGCTAGGTCCTTATTAATATTTTCTGTGTATAATGTGCATAAAACTGTATTGCATATTAACACATATATTTACTATTTTAACATTGGAAAAACTTGTATACTGCCAAAGGACATCTAAATCTCATTAAATGCCATAAAAAAGTGAAAATCACATCCAAAGCAAAAGAAACTGTAAAATGCAACAGTCATATGCGCTTTTTTCCTGGAAATCTTCATGCACATTTTGACAGCAAACATAGTCAGTAAAATGCTATTTTAAAATTCCAATATAAATGTCATTATTTAATAAATAATCTTACACTTAATGTTACCTATCCTATAATATCCAACAATACATTTTAAATGAACATAGCCCAAACTATGCCGAAAACACTGCTGTAGGCAGGATAACAGGGCATTAACATCTTTCAGCACTCAGAATTTTTTAAGGTTTTTAATAGCATGCCACAAAAAAAAACCACAAGAAAACTCCAAAACAAAACAAATAAACTGAGAATATTATTTTATTTAATCTTTGCTAAATAATTATTATAAACATTTTTATTAAACTAACTGACAGACAATCTGGTATCTATCTCTAATCAATATTTTAACTGGACTAAAGCTCTGTTCAGAAAGTATTTTCAAAAATCAATAAACTACATCTAAAAGCAGAGTAAGAGATGAAGAACAGGTTCATTCATTGCTTCCTGGGCAGGAAGAAATAGGATTCAAATTAGTATCATTAAAAATCTCTTTCTATGGTCATTCTGAAGCTGAAAAGAAATTACACTTTCCAGATATTTGCTCTCTCTTTCCATTTTCAAATAAATTTTGAGGAAGATAGAAGGGTTTTGTGGAAAAATAATAAGCCTTGAAGAGCTAAAAGATATAATATCATAAAAAATTCAGGAGCATTCTTTTCCTCATAAGAGGACTGAACATGGATAACAGCTTGAAAAGAGTCAGGAAGACCATTAGTGAGCTGGAAAAGAGCTTGGTAACCGACAAATGTGGCATAATTATATCTATGAATGTATATATATATATACACACACATATATATGTGTGGCATACATGTGGTGTCTGTGTGTGTGTATATATCAGTACATATGAGATATACATATATGTTGTCCCACGTGAGCCTACTGCGAGGGGAGTGTTAAGACTCAAAAATCAGAGAAGTTAAAACTGAAAATATTAAATTAATTAATCAACATTTTTTACTAATGTTTCACTAACACAGAAAGTATATTACATGTGTGGAGTTACACTACAGAGGTGATACTGCACTCATACGTACAGTCCTTGAAGGTACTTGGTCACCACAACAGCTATACCATTATAGTATATACATATTTGTTAGTAAATTAATATTTTTTATATTTTGATGGCAAATGAATGTTAGCTATATCCAAGTTTATACAATTCTAATTAATAGGTAGTACAGGTGTCTACATCGGCAACAAAAGAGACAAATGGACATGTATTTTACACAATGTTGTTCTTTCTTTTCCATATAAGTAAAACAAAGACTTTCCTGTTTCACTGTGAGAGGAATCAAATACAGTATATATGAAAACTTGCACATGTATTTGAGTCAGTTTTTGTTGGCTGAGGTCGTTAAGTTCTATTAACAAATGAATAGACCTGACCTGATAGTTCTGAGATAACTCCAATCAAGCTTGGAGGCATGGCCTTTACAATGGTAACAAGGTGACCCCACCTTGGGCAAAACTAAGCCAACCAACCAAAGGTTAACTACTTTGTTGCTTGGATAAGGTTTTCCATGTATGGGAGTGTTCTTAGAAAAATCTGGTTAAAGGACCGAAAGGACACACAGACACAACTATGAGACAACCAGGAGACAACCATGAGAGAACAATGAAATAAGCTGAAGCAGGAGAGAGAAAGAGAGCAGGAGAGAGCTGTGAAAGAAAGCCATGCAAAAGAACCCTGGACCTTAACTATATGTGTATGTGTTTGTGGCATGCAAGATATACAGATGTAAAAATTAATATTAATAAAAGTCTTAAGTCTCCGAGACTAAAAATAACTGAAGAGATATATAAAAATCATAATGACACAAGTTTTTATTTCTAATCTTAATGAATTTACCATTCAGATGATAGAAACCCCTGGCCATTTCTTGGATAACTTCACGAAAATTGACCATGAGACATATTTCCAGGATATTGAAACTTTGTCAAAATAATATCATAAAAGGATGAGGATACAGCCTAAAAGTCACAGAAATAACAGAAAGTATAGCTGAAAGAAGCAAAAAACCCCAAGCAAACAAACCATAGCTGCAAATACTACTGGCTGGATTAATACACTGGCTGAAATGCTGTGATGCCTCCAAAGGCCAAGACACTGGGACATTTGTGTGTGAACTGAATTCCATAGAGCTACAAGCTCAACCAAAGAAGACTCCTATCAGGCAGAGCTAGATCAATATTCCTTCTCTTTAGGTTCAAAAAAAAGGTTATATTTACTTCATCCACCAGATCTCTAAATAAGTTAAATTTGCTTCATTTCCAGTCTACATTTCTGTAGCAATTCTGAAGTCAAAGAAAACCAAGTTTAACTAATTAATTAAACTTTTAGGTGAACATTTAAGTCACTAAAAATCTATGCTATGGTAAAGTTTATATGTAGGTCTTTATTTCAGCTAATTTGATTGCTACTATACATTATGATGTTGTTTCAGTTTTATTCTGACCTGACACACACCTTTTTTTTCTGACCTGACACACATCTTCAGCTTTGTGGACCTGTGTGTAAGCTGATTGTGCCTAGCTAGGGATAGGTACAAAGGGGTTCTCATATTTAGCAAACATGTTCTATGACAAAAAATAAAGATATTTTAAGATATCATAGTCTTCATTTAAAAGAAAGAAAAACAACCCTAACCAAAATAAAACACTGCTCCCCCAACCTCCCTTCCTCACTCAAAATGTTAAAACCTTAAAAACAGTGACACAAAAAACAAAAGAAGGCATTAGAAGTAGGGAATAGGCTAAGAGTTCTTTGGTGATTTCTTTTGAAGAAAGGCAAAGTTCCAAGTCCCCAGCCTGATAGATGAAAGTTTAGCAAATTCAACAGACTCATTTATTATCTTCTTTAGAGCTGTGTTTCTTTATAAAAATTAAGAAATACAGATTGAATTAGGCAAGCTTTTTATACTCTACACGATAAAAAAGTTATTTAATTCTGGTTTCAGTCCTATAGTGGCCAAATACATATTTAGTTGTACATACATATTGTTATGATTTGACTCTGTCTAAAAGCCGAGAGCCCACACATAGATCTAAAATTTCTCGAAGAAGGGGAAAAAAAACCCCTCGACTTTTGTGATAAGGATTACAAGCAACTGTTTATTAACTACTTCACACAAGCGAAACAGGCTCTAACTTAGAATATTAAGTATTTACTACTACTACTACTACTAAAATCAGAGCTTAAGAGTTTAAGGGTGAGAAGTTTGATAGATGTTACAGACACCTTTCTCCCCCCACCCCTCCCTTTTAAGATCCTTCACCCTCCTCCAGCAGCTCGGGAAGGCAGGTGTGTGGGGGAGGTGTTACAGTCAGACATGGTCTTTGCTGCTGTTCAGAAGAGAGAGAGAGAGTCCCACCCCAGCTTTCCTCTTGGGGTCCTTTACTATACTGACAACAGCTTTCCAGGTATTGTCACATAAGTCACTTTACCATAGGTGCAGTCATTCA
>WEIV01005232.1:146256-160594 GCA_013390005.1 Calyptomena viridis
AAATCTTTGCTCCTATGATTCCTCACAGATTGCTGGGGCCCTATTTCAGTGGTTAAGGCATCTTCTCTTTCTCCTTCCCTCTGACTTTGGTGCTAATCAAACTTCACACCCTCCTTTCTCTTAAGCTGCCATGATGTTCTGCCCAGCTTTTTTTTCTACTCCTTCTTAAATATGTTATCACAGAGGTGTTGTCGGCTGACCTTGGGCTAGCTTAGAGCAGAGAAAAACTCCAGCAGTTTCTTAAAGAAGCCTCTCTCCTAGCTCCTCCAGCTAATAAAAAACTCTGTCTACTTAAAACCACAACAATAACAAGCAGGATGAAATACTGAAAAAAAAAAAAAAAAGAGAGATACCTAATGAATTGGTCACAAAACTGGAATATAAAAGAGAACCTGTAGGGAGGTATCCTGGAGTCATTAGGTGGGTTTGCAGCCAGGACTCTCCTGTGTAATTCTTTTCATATGCTCTTAAATTTTAACTGGAACGTTTCTATAAATGTCTGAACTAACATATTTGTTAAAGAAAATCCAGGCTATACTGCTTATTAAGGGTTCTAAATCTCCGTTTTAGTAACAGAGAAAAAAATGGGTTTTGGCATTTTTCTGATGACCTATATATAGGAATAGGAATAAGCACATGTGTTATAGAACAAAAAAACTGATTTACATCTAACCTTGGATCCCAAGTTCCTCCTATACTTTCTGTCTTAAAGAAAAACACTTGTAAGTTCAGATATGTATTCTCTCAAGCTAGGCAAGAATATTATATATGAAGCACTATTTATTTTACTTCCAAATGAACAAAATAGAAAAGGAGGGGTATATTAAGACATAACATAACAAAGATCTCCCAGGACTGGAGGTGTATTTCGGCAAATTTGCCCATTATTTTGACATGTAAGAACTTTCAGTGTGCAGTGGAAGTTGTTTTTGTGTCAGTTCCAGGATCAAAAAGAAAATAAAAGGAGAATATAATTTCATATCCAGTTTTAAAATAAAGTCAGTGTTCTACAAAACCATTAATTCAGGATATGAGCTTTTTACCAGCAGGGAACAGTAAGTCTATGCTGCTGTGCATGGAAAAGGGAGCCAAGACTTGGAAACAGCAGCCAGGCAGGGCAGCAACTCTGCAACTAAGTGACACCATTACAGAGTGCACATGCAAGCAGAGAAGATCATTAGTGGCAGTGACCGTGGTCAGCCAACAGCTCCATGATTGCCAGCCATGTCCTTAGTGACAATTCAGGTCTGACATTAGGCCAGGAGGCCAAGTCAGTGAGGCCAGTTCAGGGACAGTGGGGTGCAATGCCAGGCATAGGCAGAGGTGCCACAAAACTCGCATGTGGACATAGGTCAAGGGCCTGAGCTTGCAAAGAGCAAGCAAAGAGGAAAGAGACCATAGGAGAGGCTCCCACTGCACATTCTGATAGTTTATGTTTTCACAACAGTTTGATCCCAGGTCATACAGCTGAGCAAAATCAGAGCTGACTTTGTACATCAGATAGCCAAACCCTTAAGAGCTGGGGGATTAGGCTGCAGACCCTGTTAGTTTCCTCAGCATACTGGTACCTGCAAGAGTTAATTTTTCTTCCAGAGAAGAGGGCTTAAATGCTGTGAGAGTTTAACTCCTCGGCCTTAGGAGAGGACAGGACATTGCAAAGAATATTGCCTAAAGATTTCCAGTAGTTTTTCTTTTTATTTGGCTACAGTTACCACTGAACATCTTTTTCACTTTTGGTAGGTACTGAGATTGGAGAGTATTAGAAATACAAAAATAACAACATAAATATAGAACTATATTTTTTACATTGAAGAAATTTTTACTTTACAGATGGGTAGATGTTAAGGTGTGGTATAGGAAACCTCTTTATTTCCATATTCCTTTACTATTTTAAATAAGGATCTTCCTAAAGCTGAAGTTTAGAAAGGAATGTTTTTTAAGCTTTGAGAGCTGGGAAGGGGACAACAAATTTCTACAGCACATAGAGAAATGTTTCCTCAAATGTCTACTGGTTCATGTGGAGTACGACTAATGTAAGGTATCAGACTACTTTTCATCTCAGTGTGATTTTTTTCTTCCTGCTAGGCTGACTTGGACACTATGAAGTTTTGTTCCCTCCTTATCACAATACAGAGTTCTTCTATGTCACCTGGACTATAAATTTTATTAATCCTACCACATAGCTTTCTACCTCAAGAATACCGAGTTTGAGCACTACCCTCATGCATTTCAAATCTGCATATTGTAAAGTTCATTTGCAGAATGTATTCGATCCGCTTAGACAAGAAGCGATTCTCTAATGTTTCTTCCACTCAACAGTAATCTGCAGACAGGTTTATTGAATTCTTTTCAAAACAAAAGACATTAAATATAGCCAAAGTTTTATGAAATAATAATTTTTTTAAAAAATAAAGTCTGCCACACTGTTTCAGAGCATTGTTTCTATTACTGTGTAGCTATGATTTCTGCTTGTGGTTAATCATATGGAAAGAATATGTGATGAGGTCTAATGTCACTACCAGGTGCACAAATTACAGAATGATGAGTTACTCGCTTTAAACTATTTATTGCTAGTAAAATACCCAAACTGTTTCAAAGCCTTATTTTTACTTATGACACCTAATATTGTAAGGAATAAAGCCACTGAACTCAACACATTTGAATTAACACTAATCAAAGTAATGAAAAGAAACACATTTGTTTTTCCATGTTAAAAACCCCCAATATAGTAAACATTGGTCAAAATATAATTAAAGTGGTTTGGAGAGCTACATTTAATCCATTTTTCCTGAACTAGCTCCACTTTAGGAGTATGAAAACTATTTTGATAGAAAAGCAGGTCCACATTACATTTCCACAGAGTATATCCAGAATTATACTGTTAAATTTGTGAACAAAAGACAACAAAACCACTTCTGATTTCCTACTCCTGTAATCGTATCCGTAAAAGCAGATTAGGAACATTTTGCTTTTGCAAATTAAATGCAAATGTGCTAGCTGCAGAAGGAACAACGCACTAGAGAATCAGATCTATCATCCACAGAAGGGATCTTCAGTTGCTGCTCAACATTACAGAACTCCATCAAGGAAGGAAGAACTGGTTTACAAATAGCTAGGGACTTTTTTCTCCATTTAAAGCAACCTAAACCACATAACTCATGAGAAAAATTCTTATATATAGAACTATCTTCATTCTTTGGTAGGTTGCTGACCATTTAGGAGATCATTAGAAATAGTCATAGTAATTTGGCTATTTCAGTTGAAATAAGCTAAGCTAAATCCCCCCCATTACCATAACCAATTTAGAGCAACTCCCTTGAAATTTTAAAATGGCCTTATGCTTACGTTTAACTAACTTAGTTTTGTGTTCAGTGTTGTAGCTAAAAGCTTGAAAACTACAGAATTTCTAATAGTGCATTTGTGAACTTCTCATGTTCTGAGTTTCTGGGAACACAAGATGCTTTTCCAGAGCTCTTCTGACACCATTTCAAGTACAAAACAAAGTTCTCCCAATTGCAGCTAAACTGGCTCGATAAATTTCCTTGTGCTAACTGGTTTCCTAGTTTTCACTGATCTACTCCTTTTATAGTGCAAGATTCACCATGCTTGGAAGTTTAGGACTGATGATGTGTGTGGCATCAAGACTGAGATTTGTATTAATCATCACCAAAGAATATATGTTTTCTCCTGCCCTGGCCCCACGACTCCTTTTCATCCCCCTGGAGCTCTCAGTCCCTGTCCCAGCAATGCCCCAACAGCATCACAGGACTAATCCTGGACATCCTTGGCCTGTCTCCATCTCCATGGAGATGCCCAATGTCCCCAGCTGGCCCCTGTTCTGCTCATTGCCCTGGCTGGGAGGAGACAGAGCAGGGACTCCCAGCCAGAGCCCATCCCACTGCCTTTGGCTTTTGACAGTGGGACCAACTCTGACCAAAAAGCCCTGCCCTGACACCCCATTGAGAGGTCTCTTGGCCCCAAGCACGTGGCCCAAAAGAGCCACCAGCCCTCACAGAAGCTTTAGTTTTTACCTGTTAGTGTTCTGACCAGAGAGGACTAATATTTGAGTTCCTTACACATGTTCTGTTTGGTGACTAAAGGTACATCATAGAGTTTTTGTTATGATGTAAATAACTGCTTGCAATATATGTCTTTTTCATGTACAGTATTTTGTCATGTATATTTTCAACATGAATCTGGATTTCAAGTGTCTCATTTGGGTTTCTTTGACTGGGAGGTGCCTAATGTGTTAGGCACAATTCCTCATCCCTGTCTTTCAAGGGATGTAAGGCTGGCACCAAAGAATATCAAAAGAGTTGGCTGGTTATATTTTATTTTATCACTTATTAGACATCTGGTGTTGTTCATAGGTCAGCCATATTGCATCCCAAATTAGATAAGAATTGTAAACACCGAGTCATAGAATATCTTGAATTGGAAGGGACCCACAAGGATCATCAACTCCAACTCCTGGATCTGCACATGACAAGCTGAAAAATCACACCATGAGTCAGTCAGATTATTGACAGTCAGTATTCATAGGATTAAATGGAGCTTTCTGACTTTCTTTTTTTCAGGGTAAGTAATTAGTTTTAAATACCTACTTTAGGATTACCAACTTAGTCACACATGCACACACATTCACATAAAGACAGGAGCAATAAATCCCACCAGGTGTGTCACAGTATTCATAGTTTCTTATTCTCAGTTATTATCCCAGACTTTTGTGATCAAAATTGTCAGGAGGAGGACTCATCTTTTGGGTTAAATTTCCTATGATATAAGTAGAAGGCACAGTCCTGCAGCATGACTTAGATGTAGGTGCTCTCTAAAGACACAGAAGAAACAAATTTTATCTTTAAGATTCAGAATTTCTTTAGAGAATTTGCCAATATGACATATTTTTTCACTCTAGTCACTTTCTCACTGTTTTCAAGCTAGTTCAAACCTGATTCTCCCCAATTCTGGACAATACATCACAGGGATCTCTGAACCTGAGAAAAACCTCATGTGGGTCAGACTAGAGAAAGTATGCAGCTTGAATTTGAGATTCTGAGTTGAGTTGCAAGTACTGGTGGCTGGAGAAAAGATCATATTAACATTTTCCTTAACGATAAGGACTTTCAAACTGAAACTGCATTCTTCCCTATGCACTCTTCTGATGGGAAGTCTGCTTTAATTAACTCTAATGAAGATAATTCCTAATCAGTTCAAGGGAAAAAAAAACAAACAACAAAATAAATCTTGCTGAAAATGTTACAATGTCACCACATGAGTTCTTTCTTTACTGTAATGGTTCACTTCAATCCTATCTCAATAAAAACTGCTACACATTTCTTATTTAGAAAAATATAAAGTGTAACTGGGAAAGATAGTCATATTCATGACTGAAATTTTAAAGCTGATTAGTCATTTCATACCAACAGTTATTAATTTCAAAGAAAAATGTTTCCAAATTGATTTGACTGTTTTGAAATTGTTAGTCAGCATGCCTAGAACCCCGTGGTGTTGCTATGACAGCCACATTAAAGCCAAGGAAAGATTTATTTGCTATATGCTTGAAAAGGTCAGAGAGAAAAGTACTTACACAAGGACAGTGCACTCAGTTTTATATAAACACAACAAGCTAGTAAGTTCAAATATTTACCCAAATAGAAATAACTTTTGCCTGTCATCTTTAAAATGACCCTCCAATTAAAAGAGCATACCAAAGTATTTCTGATTAATGTGAAGAGGCAGTAATTCAGTTTCTCACACAGACCAGTGGGACTGGGCATGTTTCACTCAGATTGGTTTGTTAAATATTTTATAGGTCAGTTTTCTACTTCTATTGAATTGGAGTGTAATCATCACATAATATTTTCTTTACTGTCAAGGAACAGGACAAATAAGATTTTTATATTTGATTACTTATTTTTGGAGTAGATAATTTATTCCACAGCATCACTTCGTTACTGTACCTGTCTTCAAGAGCAATTTTAGTTGATATAATCTGACAGAACCATTATGATGAATCAACAATCCTGGCAATTTGAATAGAATAATCCTTAATGTTGGCTAGTTTCTTGTTTCTTGTCTTTCATAGAGCAAAACAAAACAAAAAACCAACCACATACGCACAAAAAACCCCCTCCACTTGTCACTGATTTACAAAAGACATTTCAACATATAATGATTATACTGGGTCTGGCTGGAACTGAGTTAACTTTCTTCAAAACTTTGGATTTGTGAGTAAGCCAGTCTTGATAACACACCAACATTTTTGTTATTGCTTGGTGACAAGTCTTTCTTTTTCTTACTCTTCTCAACCCGTCCTTTCAACAGTAGGCTGGGAGAGGAAAAATTATGGGAGGGAATACTGCTGAGACAACTAATCTGAACTGTTCAAAGGCATGTTCCGTATTGTATGACGTCCTGCTCAATGATTATAACTGTCTTCCAGGGTACTTGTAGCTCAGAGTTTTTCTGGGCATAAATCTGCCATCAGAGATTGTTGTGATGTGTAACTAGTATGTATTTTTATATTATGTATCTCTGTATCATATTGTTCTGTTAGTTGGTATGTTCTGTTATCCCCTGCACTTCACCCCAGGTGGTTCGTCCCCTCCCTTCTCCTCCCTTTCCATTGGCTGGAGCCCCCTATAAGAACCACAGACCGGAAATACTTGGGGCTCTTTCCTGGTTGCCCTTGATAAGCTTTGGACCCACCATGGGGCTCGCTGCCCCTGGAGTGAAATAAACTTATATTATATGCAACCACGAAGAGTCGCCGGCACTTCTTCATCCTCCATTCACTAGCCTACCCTCAAGGGTGTGCAAGGGCACACACACCCCTTGCAAGCCCTGAAGAACCTTCTGAGAGAGACCTCCTGGCTTGGAGGCTCCCCACCTAGAAGGGCTCCCTCCTGTCAGTGCTCCATGGCTGAAGCAATGCCTGGGCTGAAGAAGGAGCAGGGCAAGCCTGGGGGTGGCTATAAGAGATAGTGAGCAATTGGGTTTTTTGTGTTTGGTTGGGTTTTTTCCCTCTCAGTCCTTCATTTATTAAATCTTTCTTATCTTGCATCATGAATTTTCTTGCTTTTGCTCTTCCTGTTTTCTTCCCTAGTCCTGATGAGGATGAGGGTGGAAGTGAAGGAGCAGCCATGTTAAGGACGTGAGTGTGGAGGATCTCAGAAGAAAATAATGTATGGGTTTTGAACAGTTTTGCATACACAAAGCATAATTTTCCCGTGCATCTCCTTGTGTGGTTGCAAAATCTGTGCAACACTAATGAAGAGTGGTGATACAGAACAATCATTCCGCTTAATTTTTTTCTAATTGTACCAACACAATATTTTGAAAGTAAAGAGATATCCTTCTATAAAGTTTCACACAATGATTTTCAGTGTTTATAGAGCTCAAATTACTTTGAAGAATTTGCTTATTTCTAAGTGGTTTTCATCAATAAGAAAGCCTACTTTGTACTTAGGATCAGTTACTTATGAAAACAGCACATTTTTGTTCAGAAAACATAGCTCCAGAAATATTAAACATATTTGTTAATAGGATTTGAATGCATTTCTCTACTTAAAGAAATTAAAGTTACTCTTCTGGTTACACTTCTGATGATATTTACCTTCAATTATATAGGTTACATAGGTGATTATATAAAATTAATATTTTACTCTGTGTAAAATGTTTTTAAAATCTTGACATTTGAATATGTTCATGTAACCTTTTACAGACTGACATACTCTTCCTGCAGTGTAAATTTGAGGCCTCTCTCTGCCCGTGATCCAATTGAGTCAGAGAAGGGCCATCTCCAAATTAGAAGGCAGCATAAATTTTCATATTGGGGTATCTAAAACATCTAACTCTCCAGCTCTGTGAAACAATGCAACAAGACCAGTGAAAACTCAGATATAGTTGCCCAAGTTTGACTCACAGTTTCTATTTCAGCTCATTGTTACTAGATGAAAACATCACAGTAAGGCAGTGATCCTCTGGCAAACTGCAATTCCAGAGACTGATGTATGATTGCTAATCACAAACTATAGTGCCAACATTTGCAAAACGCCTGTGGGGACATGTTATGGTAGATCACAACCCTTAAGTGTCTACTATAAGCTTGTAACTGTATTTCTTTTACGTGATAAGAGACACAGGTGGAATCTTGTTTTCAGCAACATACAGAATTTTTACATTTTTTTTGTTTTGACATGGAATTAATTATTTCTCCCATATTTCCAGAATTCACTCCTCGTACACATGCTTTAAGGTACGCATTAGCTTTTCCTGTGACCCAAAAAAAAGAAAAAGAAGAAAAAGAAAAAAACCTCTGTGAGGGCTTAAGTTCAAAAGAGCCCTACATTAAGTTTTGTAATTGAAACAGCACAGATCAGGACTGCATCTGCCTAAGATTATCTGCTTCTTCAGCTGAGCTTGGGTCCAGTCTTTTTTCAGACAAGGGTTAAAGAGCAAGGGAGCTGTCTCCTTTCCCTGCACAGAGGACTGGGGAAAGGTGCCATAGGGGAGAAACATTTCTTGGTTTTCTGTTAAGGATTTCCTAACTATAAATCCTATTGCAGCTTACTCAGGCACCCAACTCTTTGCTGAATAACTAGTTTTTCTGTTAGGAAAGTTTGAGCCTTTACCTGTTGTGGGGAAGTTAAACACAATCTTCCTCTTAAGAGATTTTACTCTCAGTCATTCAAATTATATTGATAATAACTGAAACCCCCCACTCACTAATATTTTGATTTAGGGGAGAGTTGAAATAAGGGAGTTTTTTGCAGGCTGTTGGGAGTCTCTGCTACATGCAGATAACGTGTCTCAGAGCAATTGTTAAATTGTGTACTATTATAAAGAATAGGTTTCTCTTCAAATACATGTAAGTGATTCTTATAGGAATTATTTTGCTTTTCCCTGTCAGTTCAAATGAAATCCATCCATCTTTTGCAAAGGGCTCATTTTATTTTTGAGAAGCTAACAGAAATTAATTCCATTTTTACCCTCTGTTTAGAACAGACCTATATATATATGTTTCATTAAGTTTGAAAACAAAAGTGACTAATCCATTTGTATCTTTGGAACAGGATCCTGGCAGCTGGAAATACATTGCCTGTTTATCTGCTACCTTCCTGCATAGGAAAGGCAAACAAATACTTGTAGCAAATAGCAAGTCAGACACTGTCAGTATAGGCTGTAAAACCTTTGCTTTCATGGAAGCAGATGAAATATGAGCAGCCAGCTGTCTCAAAAAAGGAATAGTTTTGATATGTTCGATAAAATAAATAATGAAATTATACAAGCAACATTTTGATAATTAACAAGTGCAAGTGTGACCAGATGTGTCTGGAACAGATTGTGGGTGCCAAAAATGGCAATAGCAAATAAGAAAAAGAAAGTACAATTTGGATGAGCTAATAACCAACAAGGTTTTCTTTATCTTATTCTATAATTCATGAAAATTCAGAGTGTTGGGGATACTCAGAGCACCTGAAAGGTTTTGAGAGCAGATGGGAGACATCATGACCCTTGGCAAGGAGATAAGACCTTCACTTCTACAAAACCCAGGGAGCAGAGGAGCGACCAGGGGCCCCATGACCCTCCCTAGGACTATATACATCACACTGATTCATCCTATCTTTCTCTGAGACCATGCCATCTATTCCACAAAAGAGGGAATTGTATAATTTGTAAAATTGCATAAATCTGTGATTAAAGTTTTTTGGATTCCAAATGCCTTTAGCCTTCAAACTGTCATTAGGTCTTAATCTGTGACTAGATGTGCCTAGATATTGCTATCATGAAGCAATATGTTTTCCAATAAAACATCTGCTTTTCAGTTAGAAATGTGAAAGTTTGCATAATTAAACCACTTGCTTAATAATTTAATGAGATCATTCATATTATGTTAAAAAAAGCCTGTCCCATTAAAGACTTCACTAATGAAAATCTGTAAGTCTTTAGTTTTAAATAAGTATTTACATTCATGCTCAAACACAAATCAAAGCCTAGATTACAATGAAGGGAACAAATAATGTTCCAGATTGCAGAAAATAAACAATTCCTTAATTTGACTTAATGAAGCATGTTTTTCATTCAGTTGAGTATCTATTAAATTTTCATCTGTGGGAATATTTGCCCTAGGGAGGTAATGTGACATTTTCGCTATTTCATTGTCTACTTTTGTGCATATGTACATGAGACCCATCATTGGTGACCCAGCAGGGTGGCTGTGGATGGCATCCAGTCATCTGAAGTATGCTTGAACCAAATATGGAGAAGGTTTAACTCAGCATAGCTCTTGAAACCAGCTGACTGATGGGAATGTGTGTTCACATAGGATTCACTTTCTGTTATCCAATAGCTGTGTTTTCACTGATAGCTACAGGATCAATTTCAGGTAAGTACACATTTCATCCAAACATATCATTACCATGTGCGAAAGTGGTAGTTAAAACCGCATTGTCACTCAGGGCATCTTTCACATAGATGACCCCTATTGGATAATCAATAATGATAATAATAACCTCCATGCAAATCAAAATCTGGACTCTATTGTACAACGGGATTTTGCATTTCCGAAGTGTATGTGTGATATCTTATGTAAATCCTATTTTCTCTCTTACATCGTTGTATATAGAAAGAATCAATATAATTATTGATAACATAAAAACATAAAACTTTTTTTTCTTTTTCAAGTTTCTTAATTTGCAGCCATTTCAAGGCCTTACAGCTAGTTCTTTGGTTTTGGTTAAGCATTACAAAAGTTACAAATTTAATTACAAAATTACAACATTTTTTTCTCCCTTTAATGTGTTAGGTCAACAGACATCTCTCTTAAATTATATTTAAGATGAGAGTTAGGGAAAAAAAATTTCATTTTATGTATGCATACTTGAAGAAAAATGAAATACACTGTGGTATCAGTTAAGGCTAGACGCTTATTTTTTGTGTTAGGTCATCATTATTTAATTACATACTGATGAACAAATTCCTAGTGGTTTGAAATCCCTATTTAAGGCCTTCAAATGAAATTTTCTTCATGAACAAAAGTCTCATGAAACCTTAAATATGCTATCATAGAAGTCCAGGTGTAAAAAGAATGGGTTCATAAATATCTAAGAACAACAGATGTCAAGAAATATGTTCTGAACGAGAATGTGTTATTTTGGTACAGTCTATATTCTGCAATAAACAAATACAGTTGAGATTTCTTTTTTTTAAATTTTTAGTTAAGTAGATATTTAGGCAAGTGAAAATGGTCCTAAGAATCAAAGCTTTGCAATGGAAAATACTAAAATTCAGTTTGGACTAAAAAAGCCTTTGTAGTGAAATACAATAATACTTACACTTATCTTAAGCTGATTTTTAGTAAGATATATATAAGTGTTTGGGAATGTGTTACAATTATAAAAGAAGGTAACCCCTAGAATTGATATGAAAGGTCAAGGAGAAAGCAAGGCAAAACGATGTAATTAATATGATATATATTTAACTACCATTGAATGAGGAAGAAGTAGAAACACCTAAAACCATGAGTTTAAGAATGTTCCTTTTAAAGCAAGTATAATTCAAAATATGATTTGGTTATAGACTAGATTCTATGATGGCACATTCATCACACAACTGAACTGATTATTCACACACAATTAGACTTAGTTAGGATAGGGACTCTCACAGACACTTTAATCATTTGCTTCATGAATTGAAAAGGGGCGTGCATTTGATTTACTGTCATCTGGGTGGGTGATAAAGATCAGCTAGTTGATAAATGTTGCAAATGAATTTGCTGATCGAAGCTATCCTTTCATTTGTTTTGCACAATAATTAAAGATTAATTAAATCAGACATGCCTCTAATGAAAGACTCTTACCTGCAGTTCTTTTCATCTAACTGGAAAATACAAAACAGACCAAGATGAAAATTCTTCAAAGAATGAGGGCTTGGATAAACAGAAAAGGGAATATTTGTATGGTTCTGCAACTATCGATGCAAGCAATGTACAACTTTTACACTCTGCCTATTTAGAACAATAATTGTTTTTGGACCTGAGATTGGCAACATTAAATAATGAGCATGCAACGAATATAAAACTTATACAGGTGCTTTTTTTTTTTTTTAAGTGTAAGTGACTTCTCTGTTTGATAGAGGTAAGTATGGACTTTAAACTGAAAAATTTCTAAACCTACTAATGGTGCAGAACAAGATCTGTTTCAAGTGGTTCACAGCAGTCAAGAATGCATGCTTGTTTATAATGATCAATGCCCTAAAGTAATCCTCAGAAAAAAATGACAGTCTTGTAATAATGAACTAGGTTTGCTTAAATATATGACTCTGTATGTAGGATCTTCCAATTAATGTGAGAACTTTTGTGTTTCTGTGTATATCTGATGGTTGTAACATCTCCGATATGTCTACATGAGCTTTTCGTATTGTTCTGCCAGAAAGTATCTGTTGTACTCCATGGTAACTTCACTGATATGAATAGCATCAGTTTAAAAACACATATTTCAGGGACTTTTCAGGAAGATGTGGAAAAAATAAATCTGAAATTCAGTAATATGGAATGTAAAGGAGACACATGAGATAAAAAATGGAAAGTGGAATAGTTACCTACAATATGTTTTAGGCACCTATTTCAGTTGGGGTGCCTTTACCTCACTAGGTGATGGTCACTGTGAGAGAACACATAGTTAATTTGAAACCTAACCTTTAGATGGTTAAAACTATGCAATATGACTTCAGTCCTAGTGGTTTTACTGAAAAGAGAAAGTGATGAAAAATTAATAATTTTAAATTAGAGTAATTTTGTAAATTTTGTTCTGAGATATTTGTTTGGAAGCTTTGAAAATATCCTCGAATTTCTAATCAAGGGTGGGATGCAAGAAAAGGATGCAACTCCTCATAAATTCTGTCAGTTTTACCGACACCTCAAAAGTGTATGGCTGTTTACCAGCCTCCAACAACTGTCATATCTGTGTGTCATAGCAAAATGATAAATCAAAGACATCAGAAGTCTCTGAAAGAGCTTTATATTTTTGTAACATGAAACATTTAAATTTTCCAAATATGAAGGTTATTGTGCTGTATTTCACCTTTTTTTTTGTCCTATGATTTTGACAGATCTGGTCTAGTTATATTTAAAAGCCTAGTGCTTCTCCTAAAGCTGTGAATGTGTTATTTTCCATGGCAGTAAGAATTAACTGCCCTGATTATGTTTCAGTCTGATACGGACTTCCTAAAACTTACATTAGCCGACTATGAGTAAACAAGATATTTCAGTCACTGGGCACTTTCATTTAGGGCATGTAGTAATAGAACAAGGGAGAATGGCTTCAAATTGAAAGAGGTTAGGCTTGGATTAGACATTAGAAGAAAATTGTTTACTGTGAGGTTGGTGAGGTGCTGGAACAGGTTGCCCAGAGAGGTTTTGGATGCTCCATCCTTGGAGGTGTTCAAGGTAAGATCGGACAGGTGTCGTGTCGGGACCATCGGTCGCCGCTTTTTTGTCCCGGCTAGCTACAGCGACAGTGAGGGGAGCCGCTCCTGAGCTGGAACGACGGAGCTGCTCCTTAGAGCTCCAGCCACAAACCGGGCTTCAGCTCTATGCCCAATCGGTCCCGGATCGACTTTGGAGGGCAAGGATGAGGAGAAGACTCAATTCAGGTGCTATAATCCAGAGCTTTATTGAGTTTCTGAGGCAGCAGATTGTCAGAGCCCCTTCCAGCACCAGGGGAAGCAAACTCAAAAGAGCAATTTTGCTCTCTGTGCAGCAATTCTTAACTGGGGGTGGAAACATGGGAGGAGTTTGGGATTTGGCCAATAGGCAACTGGAACAGAAGGGATCAGGGAAGGATGAACATAGAAGGAGAACCAATAATAACCAGAGGTGGAACTGAGAAAGTCTTAGGGCTAATGAGACAACAAGGTTTAAGGGAACCGACAGGGAAATGTCTGGAATACAGGAGGGGTTTGGGGAATGACAAAATGGAGGGGTGTAGATTTTAACAGAACATACCATTCTAATAATAGGGGGAACAAACCATTCCCAACTCAATGCATACACCACCACAGAAAGGGCTTTAAACAACTCGGTCTAATGGAAGATGTGCCTNGAAGATGTCCCTGTCTATGGCAAGGGACTTGGAATTAGATGATCTTTAAGGTCCCTTCCAACACAACCCATTCAATGATTCAGTGTGCAGAATTTTATTATCTACATTGTAGATAATGCTTTGAAAAATAATGAAAAGAAACAGAGAAGTCTCATAAAATGTTAATTCCACCTTTCTTCTTCAAATAACCTCAAAATACCTTTTCTATGAACGTGCCATACATACATACATACATA
>WEIV01005237.1:0-21291 GCA_013390005.1 Calyptomena viridis
TAATACTATGATTCTATGATTCTCTAACAATATTTAAAGGAAGAAAGAAATTAAAGGAAAGTATTGTTATTACATGGCTCTTTTTCTAGAAATATTTTTCCTCTCTACTAAGATTAGAAATGGTCTGCATAGTGTCAAAGTACTCACTGGGAATTCTTTAATATGTATTCAGTTTCATGCATTAGGCAAGGTTTTCTATAAAAAAAATACTAAGGTGTTTGCAACAAATGCAAGCTATTAAGGAACTTATCAAGGGATCTAAGGGATTAGAAATGAGATCAAAATGCAGTGGAGGAGAAAATTCAAACTTCAAACAATCTTGAAAAAAATTACCTACAGATATATAAAGAGAGACATAGATATATTTTACAGAAGATGAATTGGTTCCCTCATATGTAAAACAAAACAAAAACTATTCCCCTCTAATAAAAACCCAAACTTGCAATTTTCTGTAAATCAGCAGTTTTTCGTTTCGGTATATAACACTGTGTAAAAGTAAAAACTCAGTGAAACTTTCTATATAAAAGCTTCTTTGCCCTTAGGTTTGCCTTCCAATTTTCCTCAAAATTCTACATAGTTTCATGTTTGCAACACATCAGAACTAAACATGTGTTACTAAATAGCGATATTTTACGGCATTAAAAATGATTCACACTTTAATGTATATATATTACAGTCAAAGAAATTCTGTTCCCAATATAATGAACTTCCAGTAAATAATTTTGTTCTATGATTTTATATTAAAACATTTTAGATATACAAGAAATTGCAAAAGCACAGAGGAATATCTTGCTAAAATATTTCCTATCTTAATGAACTATTTTATTTCTACCATCCAATTTAAAAATTAAAAGTTAACCAAAGCAGCAGGCTCACTGAAATTACTTTTTAAGTTTGCGCTCGTCATCAAGATGCTTGAGAATAACANCCATACGGAAAAACTCAAACCTGTATTTACCAATATTTTCTGAACTGCCAATACTCTTCAGAAGTCTTTCAGAAATATTCATATTTTATTTTGGCAGTGTTAGGAGAAGTTATTCCCCATGTCTCCATTCCTGGATGACTGATATTTATGTAACTGTAAGTTATTCATGCAACTGGTATTTTTTTTCCTAAGGATAAATTATGCCAACTACTTTTTAAAGTTTGCACTCATCATCAAGATGCTTGAGAATAACAGTAATACTTAACTAACCTAAATAACATCAGGAAGTCCTTTTAAGCTTATAAAAACATGTGGTATATTTGCTAGCATTCTGAATAGTCTTCGTATAAATAATTTCTTTACTGGCCTTTGAGAATTTTTGCATTCTATTTTACTAACAGTGCAGATAATACATTAGTTTTATCTATCGAGATGATAATTGAGCCACACGGTCCCTAATAACTCATGAGAGCAAGTCCTTTTTACCCAGGGAAATGGCAGTGGAGAGGTCTAGTGACTGAATTGGCATGGTCATTCAACAAGTTAACAGCATAAGAAGTGTTAAAATACAGAGGCTTCTAACATACACATAAACAAAGACAAATGGGATATTAATAGTGTTGTGCAAACAAAAAAGATCTTTCTGTGTGAAAGCATGTGTTGGCTAGGGGATGGCTATGGTCAGCATTTTCTCCCACCGAACTCTTAATGATTGCTGCTCTATTTCTGGCAAAAAATACTTATTTAGACCCAAGAATAAAAATAAAAAGGGACTGACACTTTTGTACAAATCAGTAACAGCCATTCAGAGGCCAAACTGAGTTACTACATCGGTAATTATAAAAATGTGATATATGTATGTTCACATCTAAAGTCCATGACTGAATTTTTTTTAGCATCCCTTACCATTCCAAATACAATTTATACTATGAAGTAAGAATTTCAATCTTTGGATTTGCAATAACTTCTGATAAATGTGGAATTCTGCTTTGTATATTCTTAAAAAGGCAGAATACTAAAAGTTCCTTAGCCTTCTAAATATAATCGAAAAATAAACAACATTTTTTTCTCTCTTGGCATTGACTTTCTCTATACAGAAACAATGTTTGATATACTACTTGGGCTTTGAGTTAATTACTAATATTTTTGAAATTATAGAGTTTTGAAACCCAGTGAACTGAAGAAATCATGTCACCATAACAAAAAAGTGAAACATTTTACTAACTGAAAAAACAGAAGAATGCATTTTTGATATAGATATGTGACTGTCCAGTCATTTAAAACTTTCTATAAATCACCTGTGTCTTGACACCTTCCTTTTAAATAATCCCTCCAAGAACTAAAGCCCTTTTATAAAGATCTCGGTATTGTCAGGCACTCTATGTAAATGTGTGTCAAGATTAAAATTCCTGTATTTTACTTAACCTGATTAGCATCTATTTAATTTCATTCATCTTCCCAAATTAATCATCACACATTTCCTAGTAGGCATGAATAAACAATAATCATTCAGTTCACTGAGCAGAAATAGTGACCCACTAATTCACATACTTCAGATAATCCATTGATTTCTCACCAGCCAGATTTCCCTTACATTTGCCAGTTTTTTGCATTCCAACATATTAGGTTCACTTTAGCATGAACCTAAATAAGCATTCTAGCTGTGTTTCAGGGAAAAAAATCAGTAACTGCATCCATTTTTGCTAAGTGCAGGTCCTATTCTGCTACACTGTACTCAGTAGAAACTTTTTTAACTTAAGATGAAACCTCAAATAGACATCAGTTTGTCTGGACCTGTCTACATTTAAAGCCTCATCTCCAATTTTACAGAGAAGTATTTTATGGTGGTTCAGAAATATCTCACGTATACTTTGAAAGAATTTTAAGAACTACTTCAGTAAAATTTTCAAAATTTAATTATCAAACTTCCCATAACAACCAAGAAATTCAAGTTATATTAAGTATCTAATAGCCAACTTAAGTTTTATTATACCTACATGTAGCAGTGTACAATTCAAATTTATCATATGTTTATATGTTCTTATGTATGGTTCTGTTACTAGAAGTTCCAACCCCACCTCCCTGGACATAGGGGCTGGACCCCTCCCCTCTGATCATCCCCACTTTCCCCCTTCCCATTGGCCCCGTCCCTTGACCCTTCCCTGTACCCTGAGGCCCTATAAAACCCTCTACTGACAGGAAGTGAGAGACTTGCTTCCAGATCCCCTTGGACTTTGTATCTCTCTGGAGCTCTCTGAGCTACAGAGGACAATAAACCAAACTATATCTGGAAAGCAGGCTCGCTTGTGGCCCCTTTACCCTTCGCCTGGAAGCCTCTCTGGTCTGGGGAAGCCGGCAGAACCCAGCTGGACCCAGGATTAGACTAGGGACTGCTTCACCTACACTCTCAAATGTTAGGAATTGACTGAGAGGAAAGGTGAGGATCTTTCTTTGCCTGCTTTCCTATGATAAAAAGGCTTATGCAAGCCTATACTCTATGCATATACCTGCAACTCATTTGTCTTGTAACTCCTTTTGCATTGGCTGGTAATTATAAATTAAATCAACAGGATAAATATTTCAAAAGATACTGTGTTTCTACAAGTTCTAGGAAAATAAGTAGGCAGGGTAAAGCAGCTAGAAATTGTCAACAGGAGCTCTGCCCTTATTAGAATTCAGGCAATTTTTACAGGAAAGAGAACATAAAGGCCATCTAAGATAGTTTTCAACACCATCCCCCATCTGCTTGAAATAGCAACGAATTTTAG
The DNA here is from genome assembly GCA_013390005.1 of Calyptomena viridis. Classification (NCBI taxonomy): domain Eukaryota; kingdom Metazoa; phylum Chordata; class Aves; order Passeriformes; family Eurylaimidae; genus Calyptomena; species Calyptomena viridis. The sequence goes on from WEIV01005237.1 coordinate 3,697, forward strand.
ACTAGGTGTAACTTAGTACTTATGAAACTTTCACTCTTTAACTATTTCTCTGTAAGAACAATAGTTCCAAAGAACAAAATATCAGTGCTTCAGAAACACAAGAGATTTTTCCAAACTGGAGTGTTTATAACGTTCTGTATTTCTCTCCATATGCACGTACTCTTTATGCAACACTTTCTACAGAATGAAACAATGCTGGATTCTCTTCTCAGCTTTGAACTTGGGACTAATACCGAATTTGTAGTGGAAAAAGATCAGTGAGGTGTGTGACCTGCAGACTTGGTATTTGAAAAACATTGCCCCAAATCCATCATTGTTTAATTGTCTTTTGCAAATGCCTTTGCAATCTGTCCACCAGACCACAAAATGGAGCAATTGGGTGCTAGATGCAATGATGAAAAGCACTTGCCTGCTTCTGCAGGCCTAATGTACACTCATGACACGGCTGAAATGCAGTCACCACCTGTACCATGAGCAAACATCTTGCTGTTGCATAACAGGGATCAGCAAAATTTTATGTGACAAGTGTACCTTCAGTTATGGGACAAGGCATTAAGTTTTCAAATGCCTTTGTAACAGGTTCTGAGACCTACTCCAACCAGAAAGTTCATGACTCATTAGATGATAAATTCCACTTACCACTATCCAGACGTAAAAGCTATACCTCTCTGTACAACTATGGGTCTTCAAATCACTTTTCATTGAACTAAGATGGAACTGCTGAGAATTGGAGAAGTGCGTTGACAGAGAAAGAGAAGTAAACTTTTTTTAATATTCTTTATCACCTTACTTGTTCGCAGCCACATCATAAAAAATTTAAACCATATATTTTATTATCTCACTCTGTTTTTGAAGCCTGTGTGGTTAAGATTATAAATAACTACAGTTTGAGACTTAAGAACAGAAACCCTGGATTTTCAAAGACAGATACCATATAAATAGTAGTTTTGCTCTTTTCCCATGCTTCACTTTTGGCAAGGTCTCAGAAGCCATTAACTAATAAACTGAACTCAAGATCAATGTTGTAAATCATTTTACAGCTGTGATTACAAACTGCTTTCATTTAGTACATAGGGTTGGTTTCTAGCAGTTCTCAAGGGAGTGAGTGCTGAGATCATTCTAGACTTGAAAAAATTAATTCAAAATCACAACCTGAACAGAACGATTCTAAGATGAAATTGCTTTCAATTTGCAAGGACAATGCATATGTGCATATTATCAATGTAGGATCTCAGTTTTCTGGTGACTTAAAACATGTAGCTAGAGTCTTGATGACTAACAAATATGAGGCTTAGAAGGATCACTGCCTCTCTACCTAGAATGGTTTTGTAGCATAGGTAGTATTATATATCCTAGATATATAATCAGTGTAGTATTCCTGGTTTTAAAAAGTGACACAAATAGAAAGAAAACTCAGACAGAGAGCAGGTAAAATTAAAAGAAAGGAACTAAAGTGAAAGACTGAAGGCATGAGGGATCCAGAAAAATCAGGAAGGAGAAGAATCACAGGCACTTTATTTTGAGTGCAATGAACTAAATTCATATTCGACATACTCCAACACATTATACAGCTGCAAAGAAAGGAATTGTGAAAGAAAGGATCCACTGAAACTTCTCTGAGAATAAGATCACAGCTATCACATTTGCATCCATCTAACCTTTTCTAACCAATGTAACTGATGACTTCATACTCCGAGCCTTTTTTTTTTTTGTAACACAAAATATTTGATAGCTTCCTCTGTTCCCTGATTCTTCCACTGCAAAGCCACCTCTGACAAACCTGGCATAAGACCACTTGATAAGAAAAGCATCCAACATCACATGAAGTTTCAGGAGGCTGTACAGAGAACCAGCCTGCATGGCACTGCAGTGTGACATGACTCTCCTTTCTTTAATTAAGGGAAATCTGTGTGGTCTACTGAAGCAGTCAGAGCATCCCCTTAATTAATTTCATTACTATACAAGGCTCTCAGTTGACATTCATTTTATATTTTCGCTCACAATTTTTGCACCTAAATATCAAATATTTCATTTTGTTGTGTGTCCATTTTATCTCCAGAGTATAACAAATACATAAACATTTTAAAACACAAGTGTGCTGGTTTTGACTGGGGTAGAGTTGTTTTTCTTCAGAGTGGCTTGTACAGGGTTGTGTTTTGGATTTGTGCTGAACACAGGGTTGATAACATAAAGATGTTTTTGTTATTGCTGAGCAGTGCTTACACAGAGCCAAGGGCTTTTCTGCTTTTCAAAGTGCCACGCTGGTGAGGAAGTTGAGAGTATATAGCAGGTTGGGAGGAGACACATCCAGGACAGGTGACTCCAAATGACCCAAGGAATATTCCATACCATGTTAGTACCATCACTGTTCATTTCCTAGTATCAAACTCTACACTCCAAAACTGTTTAATAGAGAAGTCAAGTATCTACTCAACTGCAAAAAATTTATTTGATAAACTGAATGAGTACAGAGGTAGTTAACACAATGAAATCTACAAATGAACTTTTCATTTTTGCAGCAATACGTGTTGTACTAAGTAACTGAAAACAGATCTTGACATTGACTTCAAACTACAAGGTGGAAGAAGTTGAGATGCACAGAAACCCTTCTTTTGCTTTTTTGATTTTATTTATAATTAATAATTTCATTATATTATTTCTCACACACACACAAAACCTCCCAAAAAATGCAAAACTATCACCCATGGCCTTCCTAGATTTTGAACAATAGTTCTTGAACAAGTTTCCTTTTAGTAGACAACTGTGGTGTGATCTTTACTGCAGCAAAGATAATACTCCAGGTGAGGAATAACAAAGGGTGAAGAAGAAAAAAGGCTACCTGTAGGCCGACAGCTGGTCTGATTTGGCCCTATGGTTAAGATGGACCCGAAGCCTAGCTGTTCTCTGTCCTTAAAAGATGCTAACACCAGCTGCACGACCTTAAGTGAGTCAGCATTTCCTGCCTGCAGTGTATACGCAGCACTTGCTCACAGTCGATGGCGGGATATTTTAGTTTCTTGTCCAATAGTTCACATGTTTTCACTTATCCAGTACCAATGCCAAGGTGACACTTGTACACTGACCAATTATTAAGTATAAACATATTTCATGTACCAAGAGTTGTAAGGAGTCAGAACTATTTAAAGGGTTAATAAACGCCTTTCTGGGTCAGTCGCCATAGGGGTGACCAGAAGCGCTTCTGTGATCCGTGTCGTTCTTCTTATCTCACTGACCCCCCTGTACAACCTCCCTGTACAAGCCAACAGCTACCAAGTTGAGAAGGTACCACACTGGGACATTAATTTTCAAAATCCAAGTACAAAGATACTTCTGCAAACTATATGCCTACGTTTTAGAAACTGGTAATTAAAAAAAGCTAATCAAGAATCTATTAACGCAAATATCTGGGTTTGAATGTCAAATATTCAAAATTACAGAAGTTTCTCTAGTGAATTAAATGTTGTGCTTTGCAAGAACAGGTAGAATTAACCTGAAGAAGAAACAAATTATATCATTCATGATATTGGTAGAGCAGAACAGAAGATAAATACAGTTTAAAGAAGAATATGCTTGGTACAGACATTTCATTACTGGCAAAAATAAAAGAAACACATAAATTAATTGTAAAAATAATTGGATAAATGGTAAAAATGAAACATATTTATAAATAAAATAGAAGTCTTAGAAATTAATCTACTGGTTTACTACCAATGATAACATGTCAATCCACTAATATTCAGCGAACAGATTTTCTGGTTTTAGCCTGTGTTAATCTCAAAATAGTATTTAACTCTAACACTGATGGACAAAACTGTAATCCTTATTTCAGCAGAAAACACCTCAAAGTACTTCATGATTATCTGGAAATAAACATCAATGCAAGGGAAAAGAGAATTTGCATAATGTAATTCAGAAGGATCACTAAATGTCTCAGCTGGATGGCAATTTTTTTTGGATCATCTCCTACTTTACTACTTGCAGACAGTACTATATGAATAAATAGACTAGATATTTCCAGAAAGCCATGTCATCTTGATTAGTGGTAACAAAGTTTCAGTTTAGATTCTTAAGTGGCCAGAAAATATTTCTAAAATTAGTAATTTCTTGAACTCCAGAAACAGAAGTGCCAATACATGCACATTCTATGGATGAGTGATTTTGAAAACAGTAAATTTTAACTTCTCATGCACAAATCTTGACTTCCATACATGCCAGACTTTAAGCAATGAAAACAGACTGAACGAAATCAGAGAATAATCACAGTGAAGTCTGACAAAATTATGGACTACATATCAAGGCAAATAGCAGATATTCTATTGAAAGCAGATCTCCTATACCTTATTTTAAAAAATATATTACATGAAACTATCCCCAAAGACAGTACAAAATGAAAATAAGAAGAAAAATAAACATGTATTTCAAAGTTACAAATTTGATTATTTTTAATTGAAAAAGTTGTAATTTCTTTAAAGCTGAAAGTGTTCCACAGTATTTGCACAGCTGATGCTGTTCAATGGTGAAGGCATGTTACTAAGAGAGGCTGCAAATGCAGAAAGGCTAGTTTCAATTAAGTGATCATACCTGTTACTGTTTTTGTTTTGACAGGACTGCTGGCATACTCAGAGGCTTGATTTGATTGCTGCCTTGCCAAAGGTGCACTTCCAACTGATGCTTCATCCTCTTTTTTTCGAGTTACTGACACACCAAGTGCAACAGCTCCTACAGACTGCTAGAAAAAAAAGTACCTCGTGAACCACTGAATGCTAAAACACATTAAAACTGAGTTACGACACTGTCACGACAAGCATGTCTTAAACTACATATTCTGAAATGTATAGAAGACAGCTTGAAACACTGATTGAAGCACAAATATTCTGAAAACCTATTATGAAATGCTACATTCAAACTTGCACCTACGATTCTTTACTTCAGTCCTGTTAGTCTGAAGAAAAGCTCTATGATAACAAAAAAAATGAAATACAACTAACTTAAAATACCATGGTTGCTAGCCAGCCAAAACGCATATGAATAAACCTGGCTGATCACCAAATAAAATAATTATCTGTATGTTTAGTGGAAACTGGAAAATTTTAGCCAGATAGGAAGATCCCAAAGAAATTTATTAACTTCCGTTAAGCTTCAAAATAAAAGATGCATTGATATTCATATTCTTCCTCACATTTCAAATATAAAATTTAACTGACTACTACTGGTTTTGAACTGTTTTGTCTTTCACACATATCAATAAATGAGAAACTGCTCAAAATGTGACACATACAAAACTGAAGGCACTAAAACCTACTTTAAAGGACTGCATCCTTATTTTAAGATTAGAAAAGCGTGATGTGTATTAATCCACATAGGTTCTGGAAATGGAGGTTCACAAATTAATATAGTCTATTGGGTTTGTTGTAACTTTTTTTTAATTAATGCAAGCTACAAAAGACAAAATTGTTTAAAAAAATTTAATCATCAATGTTGCTGTACAGTTGGCTCTTAACATTTTGCTGTAGCATCAGCTGCTACGTAAATTGCAGATGCACGCCATTTGACAAACGCAGAATATTTCTACCATTAATTTTGCAGAAGGTTATCATTTAAAGATGACAAAAGGTTTTTCCAAAGATCAGACATTAGGAATACATGCATCTTAATTTTTGCGTAATTTAATTTTGTCCATATAGGAGTGAAAATATAATCCATATAACTGTGTAATGAGAAACCTCACACATTGGATTAGGAATCTCTGTGGGAAACAAATTCATGTGAGGCGGGCAATGTGCTTGTAAATTTTCTCCAATAGAAAACAGATCACTGAATCAAGCAGTGTGCAACATGTGCACACATACAAAACCCCAAAACAAACAGAAAAATCATTTAATTGGAGGAGAATTACTTCCAAACGCCTTCATCATTTTCCACTATAAAAGTAAATTAAAATAAGAAAGACAATCAAGTATTTAATCCTACTCCAGTGAAAACAATCAACTTATATATACAGTGGTATGCAAAGTTAATAGAAAAATACTTATGTCAATGACAAACAGAACTCTCATCCCTCCTCTTCCCTCTGAATGTACAGTCATTAGCTTTTTTTTTCCACATGTCCTCTAACAAAAATCCCCATCAGCTTTGAGAAGACAAGCTATACACCACAGAAATACTTCCCACATGAATACAAGGAGAGGATCTGGAGTTTCCTAAATCTTCATCAGATACTTTACATCACTTATTTTCCAAAATCTAGCAATTCATCTGATACAACTTTCCATAAGGCAAAACCGTCTTCAGCTTTCCCATGACGGCAACTATTGAGCCATGATTTGGCAATTCTGGATTGTAACACTGCAAGAATACTGACTTGCCAAGGTGAAGCAAGAATTTTTGAAGAATGAACATGGACAATACAGAACAAGATAAAAGACAATAGGATGGAAATACTGTCTAAAGAAGCAGTATCTATTTCTGAACCACTAAAGAAGCAAATCAGCAACATATAATAAGCTACACCACTAGTCATAGAGTGAAAAACATCAAGGACATCACAGCCAGACAAAGCTGGAAAAAATTATGACCAAATATTGAGTGCTTGAGTGCTGATCTGGACAATGAAACAGCTGTTTTATCTTTGCTCACTGAAATCAAGCCTGATGTTGCTGCTGATGACGCCCAGTACGATCTTGTCAGGTTTTTGGCAAAAGATTTCTGGTTAAAAGAATGTAGAAGATGAAAGATCAGTGTTGAACTAGATGGAAAAGGATCATCAAGATTTGGGTTTTAGCCACAAAATGATGAGGAAATTGTGGCTTGGGAAAGAGCAGATGACAAGCACCCCACAGCTGTAGGAGATGAATCTGATGGGAAAGGAGACATTGCAGGCAAGTGTTACCATAAGAATTTCATCACAAGAATCCAAAAAGCTAGCTATAAAGTAGTGTGCAGTAAAGCTTAAATTCACCTACTTGAGACTAAGCTTTATGGTTACTAATTGGTAGTGTTATAAAGAAGATAAAGAACATGTAAAGTTCTGGAACTACAGCAACATTTACAGGAGGTTATTTTGTTGACTCAAGGTCAAAATCAGAATCTGTTCTAGAATATTGACCACAGTTTTATCAATGCAATAATGTGATTTTCAAGTACAATTTTCAAGTATGATTATTGCAATTAACTTTTTAAGCAGTGGCTGAAAAACTACAGAAAAGCTATCTTTTTTCAAATTTAATTTTTATTAGCACAAATAATCTAACGCATTACACACTAGTTAAGTATATGTACACAAAACATGCACATACATATATCCTATTTATGCATGCAAATGGATGAACAGATACCAATTTTTTTTTTTACTTCATACTGTGTGGTCAACATGACTTTGAAAATGATAAAGATCTAAAATCAGAGAAAGGCTCAGAAGAGTAATATCTAAAAATCAACATGCCAAAAATACTAAGCCCCCACTGTTTCCTGATTTACGTGGAGATATGCCAACTAAATAAAGTTAAAATATCTTATATTCTTGTAGTGGAAATTTGCCCCAGGTGAATGAATATTTTATTTTCCTTGGGATTTTTGGTAATTAAATATTTTACTTCTGAATTATAATATCCCACAAGTGTGAGGCTGAACAGATCGCAGGGAGGTCTGGGAACATAAGAAATATGTTTTAAAGAAAACTTGACCAACAGAGCAGATTGAGTAACTTTCATTTGAGGGATGCCTATACAATCACTTTCCTGATAACAATCCAAAGGAAAAAGAATATTCCAAGATAGGAAATAGCCTATTATTACCAAAGGAAAAAAAATGAAGCACTGGCTTGTGAAATGTTGAATTCAAAAGCATCAGCCCAGACATGGGTTGCTATCTTTGAAATGGTACCAAACCCAGCTATCCCATCTGGTGGATGCTGCATGCACACAGATTGTGTATATGTGCAGAAGCTTGCAACCAGCAAGCAGGAAGAAAAATTAACAAAGTCTTTGTAGTGGGGACAGATGGCGGTTCTGCTCAAGACATGGTGTTTATTGAGCATCTAAGATCACTGTCATGCAATCACAGTTTACCTCAGAGAAGACTATTTACCTATGCTACAAGAATGTCCAAGCTTTGCCAGCATGAGCTGCAACAGCAAGGAGGATCTACCTTCCCCACCTTACAACAACTTCTAATATCATGAAATCCCAATCAATACTAGACCGCAGAGTTACAGTTCATTGTTTTGATTTCTGAGATTAATAATATGCTTAAATTGCTTCAGAAATTTAAAACAAAACTAGGCTTTAGGCCTAGTTCCCAAATAAAATTAAATTACTTAATCAACTTGCATTAAAAAAATTAAAATTAAAAAAATTAAAATTAATTGTTAAATAAAAAGACTAGGCATGCCTAACCCCTGGGATTCACGAAGGCGCCTTCTTTCCTGAGCAGGTGAACTTGCTAATTCAGATGAAATTCTGTGACTGCTTTGGGTAGGAATTTCAGGTATGGTCAGAAAAGTGCTCTGCTGGGATGATTAGCTGTAATGTTTCCAAACTTGTGTGATGAACTGGTGCCAGCCAAGAACCCCCTCACTTTCACCAACTGATGAAAGCATTCCACAGCAGTTTCAAGGGGCCTCTGAAAGCAGACCATAACAGGTTAGAGTCCCTTTTAGTTCCTTAAACTAGCAGCAACTTCATTCCTACATCCCTTAGAAACATAATTGCCTTCCATGGAGTAAGAGGTGACAGATTCTGATAGGGATAAATACAGTGCTTCTGACCGGCAAGCAGTATCAGAAATCAAACCCTATCATAATTTGAGAAGGCTTTAGACAACAAGAAGGTAATTATGTGTACTGTAGATACATGTTTGTTTTATCAAAGCCTTTCTGGATGGTGATAACAAATGTATTTCACAGAAATCTAACAAATTCAGGGAAACAGAGATGTGATATTTAAAATCCACATAATGCAAAATATGTGATTTTGATGTGGGATATGAGGATGGGAGTGCAGTGTATCTGGCTCATACTAATTTTCCTTTGAGCAGTCACATGGACAGTATATAAAGCAGAATAATTAGATTTTTATCAGATTTCTTATTAATGCATTAATTCTTAAAACGTAGACCTGAAGAGAAAAACATTCACATTCAAAAAATGTACCCAAGTGTTGAACCTATTTTGTACATAGATTGACATCTTTAAACCTTTCTTAGTGTTTCTATTTCATAGTTATAACATAACACAAGTCAGTACAAAAAATATTTACCATGGAATAACTTTTTCCAAGATACTTTTCACCTATTCTTCAGGTTTTGAACTAAAGGAAAGTAAAATCCAAAGGCATATTTTTCAATTTAATCTTGCCATATATATTGCCATAAATACCAGAAAGTTGAAAATCAATCCATTGACCATTATAACTATCAGATGACAGGTTAATAAGATGGCATGACTAATTCGCTCTTTTTTAACATATACATTAAGCTATTGGACAGGATTTTGAGCAAAGTCGTCTAGTGGAAGGTGTTCCTGTCTGTGGCAGGGGGGCTGGAACTAGATGACTTTTAAGGTCCTTTCCAATCCAAGCCATTCTGTGATTCAGTTATTTTAGCAAGTTCTGGTTGTTGTATTTTTTCTTTCAAACTAACAATTTGGTGACAGTATCTTAATAGTCATGATGCTCAGAAGCTGCTGAATTAAAACATCTCTAAGATGTCTTTAGCTTGTAAGTCGAAAACTGAGGATTTTGAAAATATTTTTAAGATAAAGTACTTTGATTTATAAAATTTATTTCTTGGTCTACACCAAGTCTCAGGTTATTTCAGCTCATTATTATTAAAAATAAACTAATATAACTTAATAAAATCAGTTCTAGCAATTCCTGCCACTTTAACATATAGTGTATTTTGGGTGTTCTGGTTTGTTTGTTTGTTTTGTTTTTAACCCATTACCAGGTTGCTAAGGTTTGTGGTGTTGGTTACTGCATATTGTACATACAGTAGGGAGCTCCAAACAGGAAAGGTGTACTAGTGGTGTTTTGTCCTAAACGCGTATGTAGCATGTAATATTTGCTACACTTATTATCTGGAAAGACCAACAGCTGATGATGAGGTGAAAACACTCTCATGATATCAAATATCATTTTCTTACCTCGTCCTGCCCTGTTAACAACCTGTGGTTTGTTGGGTTTTTTGTCAACTTTTTTGACACTAAAGAACTGTATTTTCTTCTCCTTGCACATTAGTCCGAGCTGTTATATATGAAATCAACATAAAACATTTTTGAAAAATATGTATAAATCATGTAGGTAGAATGCAATCTTTACTAAATTCTTGTGCTCAGCTGAGTTTAGAAAAGGAAATGAGCAGTAGAACAAAAGAGTTAAAAAAGAATCAGCTAAAATACTTCATTATCTACAGGAATACACATTGATGCTAAGTCGGGAAAATTATGAGCTTTTTTCCCATTGGAAAAGGCTGAGGTAGTGAATGCCTTCACCTCAGTCTCACCTGAAAGTGAGGAACAACTAATCATGGAAACCACTTCCAGGCATATGAATGAGAAGGTGCTGGCTGGGAGCAATCAGCATGGTTTCCAGACCACAGACTCCAACAAATCGCGACATACACCAAGGGTCAATAATGGGTCCAATCCTGTTCAATAACCTCATGTGCCAGTATATGCTGGGGCTGCACAGATGGAAAGAAGTTCTGCAGAAAAAGTCCTGGTGGACACCCATTTCAACAAGAGGCAGCAAAGTGCCCTTGATGCAAAAAAGGTGAATGGCTGCATTACACAAAGTATTGCCAACAAGTCAAGGGAAGTGGTAATTTCCCTCTACTCATTGCTGGGTTAGACCCAGCACACAAAACACATGGGCATAATGGAGAGAGTCCAGCAAAGGGCCACTTAAGGTACTAGAGCATCTTATATCTGAGGAAAGGCTGGGACAGCTGGGATTGTTCAGCCTGCAGAGGAGACTCACAGGGAACCTTCTCAAGGTATAAAAATACCTCAAGGAAGGGTGTGAAGAAGATGGAGCCTGCCGCAGTCCCAGGGTCGGTGCTAATCCTATTTTTACCCCGGCTACCTTGAACAGCACTGGCCGGAGGCCACCGTGGTAGACGAGTGGGGCAGCACCCTGTACAAAGGTCCTCTTTTCCAAGGAGTCTAATCAGGTGTCACCTCAGAGTAAACAGGCTTGATTCAAACCTGCTTGACTCTGCCAGGATGTGCAGCTTACAGCAAGCAAAGGCAAACAGGCTTCAACTACAAAGCAGTTCAGGTTTATTGGCTCTCTGTAGCGAGCGTGGCTAGAGAAGCTTCTAATCCCAAGGGAAGGGAACCAGAAAGAGCGAGGGCACTTCCTGTGCGCCCACTTATCAAGGGGGGTTGAAACCAGGGGAGGAGTGAGGGAATAACCAATGGGAGAGGAGGGTAGGAGTGGTTTAGGGAGGGGGTTACACCCCTAGAAGCCAGAGGCCTGCTACTCACACCAATGGCCAACCGTGTAACATGGAATGTTCTGGGGAATGGGGTGAATTGGGTTACATATATGGGTAAGGTGGGAGGGGTAAGGATAAGGGATACATTTGAGGGTAGGATACAAACTTTGGGATAAACCAACTGTATAGGGAACAGGGGGTTAACAGAACAGTCCAATATGAACAGAATTATACATCATAAAAATGAACTCAGAACACGCACCGCTACAGGACCCAAGTGACACAGTGGTGCCCAGTGAAAGGAGAAGAGGAAATGGGCACAGACAGAAACACAAGGGTTTTACATTCTCTGAATGTAAGAGAAACATGTTTTTACTATGAGGATGTCCGAGCACTGGAACAGGCTCTTTATTCAGCAAGACCTTGTACAACTTACTCTAATACAAACATGAGCAGCACTGGCTTTGCCATATCACCTTTTAAAGAAAACATGTCGCACATTATACCATACAGTACACAAAGTGACAGCAGAACTTCTTACTACAAACTGTTTCAGCAGTAGAGGGATGATCCTCACCAGGCTGCAGGTACCTCCAACACCCCAGCACAGCAGTTATTAATTGTTCTGTTCCCACTGAATAAAATCTTAATGACGCCAAAGAGAATTACATTTCTTGGTGATGGCTTCATCATATTAATTGTAAAGAAGGCACAGTATGGCTTTATAGAAAAATCACTGATATTTTATGAGTTTTGTAAAAATGCAGCTTATGAAGTATGTTCTATATTTCTAACTTTTCATGCTTTCAGATAAAGCCATGCCAACACAGTTTTAATAGCCATGGTTAGTATTTCAGAAAGGATATTACATACATGTACTGCCAGATTGGTATTATGAACCCAAATATTCTGGAATAATAGTTAAAAGGCAAACAAATCTGAAAAACTTCTGGTATGTAAAGGCACACCTATCTCTGTGGCAAGCCAGATAATCCCAGCCCTATCCTACAGTATGCAATCAAATGTTTATATGAACTACAGTTGCAATCTGAAATAAATTAATAATTTAACTTATTGTATCAAGTACTAACATTATGAGTTCAATGTGTATGCAGGACCAAAAGTATCGAAAGCTATTCTGCTTCTGTGTTTTCAGAGAGAACTCACAACTTTGACATTCAAAATGACAGGGCAAACCCAGTGTATTAAGTAGACATTAAAACTTAAAATATCTTAGTATTTAAGATCTCTGAATCACACAAGGAACTTCTAAAGTGATGTATTTTCTTTTTTTTTCTGTTGCAATTATGTAAGACTGACAGTTAGAATAGAGGAAGAAAAGAGTTTTACCAATCAATAACGCTTTGACCATAACTTTTGTTTGAAAACACCACATCTTATGGTCGTTCCACTAAATGCCCCAAAATTAAGAAGGTTTTATAGGGCATTTTTGTTTGGTTTTACAAATGAGACTACGGTAACAAGCTAAACCTCTTCCAATAATACACAAGGCCAAACTCTGATGAGAATCCTTGACTAGATAATTATAGCATCACATGAATAAAGAAAAAAAGTCCATGTTTAAGGATAGTTTAATACAGGTATAGTTTTCTTTGCAAATATAGTTTCTTCATGACTACTACAGACATTTTAATTTGTATTATTATACGCAGTCGATTACCACAGTTATGTTAATGATGAAAATAGTTTAATGTCGACAGTTTGGTTTATAAATTCACATTTAAGATAATTTCAAATTACTAAGGTACTCTAAATGCTAATAACATTAGAATTGGGATAGACAGTAATTTTAATCAAACAAAAAAATTTAGGAAGCTGTATAAGGTAATGATACAAGTTACAAAATAAATACTTAAACAAAATGTGGTTAAAAATTTTGCCAGTGGTGATCAAAACCATGGAAATATAAGTTGCCTAAAGCAGGCATTTAACCCATCTAGTCACTCAGGGCAATCAAAAGAGAAAGCATTGTGTGACAGCTAATTAAATACAATGATGCTAAGGACAGACTTTCACATAAACATTTGAAATAACCAGCTGAAATTACATTTTGGAAGGCTACAAAGCAGTAAAGAGTAAATAAATGGTCTGTTTTGAACAAGAGATATACTAGGAAATGTTGTGCTCCAGTTATGATGCAGGAAAGAAGAATAACTCAATATATTGAAAAGTAAAGTCAACTTATTAAAATTCAATAAATTTCAAAACAGAGTAAATTTATTGATATTATAATGCAGCAATTCACACAGTGAAGTTTTTCAGATGCTAGTGCAGAATGAGCTTAATGGGACTCAAATTAAGGTTTGGCAATTACTACCTAACAAGCTCATTCACACACAAGTAACAAATGTTTACAAGTCATATTTATCCTCTGACTTCAAGAGCACAGTATGAAACTTCCCCAACGTGCACTGTGTTCTATAATTATGAGACAAGTATCTAAAGATTCTTACAATTGCCACTTAATAATTGACCACTTATAACTGAGATAGAATATCAAGCGACACAGACCACTAGTTTGATGAGTTACGACAAATTTAAGCTCTAGAAAGTTCTGCCAAACAACAGTTATAAATAAGTTTAGTATCAGGCAAAACTTGTGTTCTTCTCAGGTCAGGAGTATGGGGCATGAAAATTAGGGTCAAGAACACGTTGAGAAAACACCCACAGTCTTTGCTCCTCCTACCTTTTCCAAGCACATTGTATGCAAATATGTACTTTGATATGATACACAGAATCTGCTACGGAATTCGCTTCTGTCAAGTTACGAACTGTACAGTTAATCTATTAAAATGGGGTTTGATAAGAGTGGTGACTTCATAGTCAATCATGTAATTATTTGATAGACTGTCCCAAATTTTAAAATATGATGTAGTATTCAGACTCAGAAGGCATATGAGCTCTCAGTAGTTAAAAGTAGTTGCAAAATAATGATACCAAACAGTGATCACAAAAAGTCCCTCTATGTTTTTTTAATTAAAACAAATATTTTATTAAATTAAAATTCTAATATGCAAACTTAACATTTTATATCATTCAAAATAGGATCAACAGTATGCACAACAAGCTACAAGAAGAGGGTAGCAAAGAACAAATATTTGGAAAAAGAATGCACTACTGGCTTCCCCACTCCCACCCCTTTCCCTCCAAAATACATACCTGCTGAAGGTGTCTACCAGCTCGTTTCTGAGGTTGGTAGATAAGCCAAGAATACAGGACTGGATCAATATTAATTGCTAATCCTTGTACACTGGACAAGAGAACAGCACCTACACCGCACAGAAAAGAGAAAAAATGTCAACTGTCTCTTTAAGAATTTCCTTGTATTTATTCAGTTTTCCTGCACATAAATCACCTTTAATGCAGACTTTTGTTTGGATTGCATTTATATATCCATAAATAAATTTAAAAAGGTTTGAAATTCTAATCAAGAGTAATAATTAAAGCATAAACTTCAATAATGCTTCCAAGTGAGAAAATTACCAGAACTGCCAGTGTTATGGACACACACACACAAAATGCAGCAACTTGCATTTTGATTTTATCTATTATGATTTTTTGCCAGGAAAATGCTTGTTTTCACAAATTTATTTATGTGACTGAATACACACACCCCCCCACCTCTCCTCAAATTCTCAGTCAACATTAACACTGTGCAAAAAAATGAGTCAATAAGACCCTTAACAGAAAGGAAGAATATAATGCATGACTCCCCACAACCTCAATGAAAAAACTCTCATGGTCTGGGACAGTGAGTTCTTTTAATAGACAGGCCTACTTGATGCTGGCGTTCTGCCAAAGCTGCTCAGGACAAACATTTTTCATATAAATGTGGTCATGATCACTTAGGCAAAATACAGCAATTTTTTTTAACTTTGATGTAACTGGCAATCTCAGTACTGTGAGCTCTTAGGATTTTATCTTAAGTTTTACAATATATCTTACTTTCTTTAAATCTGACTTTAAGTCCTAGGATTACAAGACAGGGATACTGTATCTTCATTTCTTAAAAATAAACTACTTTTTTTCTTATGTTTCTGAAATAAAATTTGCATGGAAAATATTATGGCTCAAAATAAGAGAAAAACTATCTCAGTACCCAGAAACATTAGCATACACATCAAGCCACATACACTAAACCCCAATTTATAAATCACTATTTCCACTAAATCTGCATTAAAACCCTGATGATACATAGGTGAGGTGTATTAATATAAAAGTATCTCTTATAGTGAAAAAGTATGGCAAGTAGTAGTAGGCATAAGCTTTGCAATTTTACAACATACTAATAAATGAAATAATTAAATACATAAGAAAATAAATTTAAACAGAAATCCTGGTTACTGGAAGATCCCAGCACCAAGTTCTAGAGAATTACAGTAGTTCTACAATACTAAGAATCGTAGTTCCTAAAGCAATATATACTACATTTACTCTCTAGTTAGTATACAATGTAATCATGCAGCAATCTGAATTTAACAATAAATGCAAATAAATTCAGAAAGCTTGACACACAATTCAATGTACTTTCCAAAAGCAAGTAAAAACATGTGCCTCAAAACATACATCAGCAAAATTGTAAATGGAAAATTAATTAAAAAAAATAAGTTATGAGTTTATTGTACATAACAAAATTTTAAACACAGCTGAATTCTAAATGGTAGAAGACCCATCAACCTGAGGTGACACCAGCAAATCCTGATGAGTACAATGAGAAAATGGCAGTCAACAAATACAAAAAGATAAATCATCTGCCCAGCACAGGCTTGGAGCTGGAACACACACTGTGAGGAACTCCTATACACAGACTAGCTCTAAAGTGAGCTAATGGTTTCAAATGTCAGTAATAAACTTTGGAAATAAATCTGCAGTTTAAGGCAAAGCCAAAGTCAAGCATAAAGTAAAGGGGTAACATGCTAGTAAGAAGAGCAGTGAATATGTCTTGTGGCAGGATATGGAGGAAACTAGAAAAAGGAAGCAAAAGGTAACAGAATTGATAAAGTATATGCTTCAATCATCAGCTTTTATATGATACTTGGATGCCAAAGTAAGAGAATCCTGCATCTTTAAGAGATACCGCCTGTCATCAGCAACACTTAATGAAATGTTTAATGTATATGTGATGTGACAAGTGGGAGGCAGACCTCCCAAAGAGTGAGGAATAAAGTCAGCCTACAGGCAAAGTCAACAGCAAGTCCCACATTTCTAACAGACTCCTGAAGAGAAAAAAATTATTCTACTATAGCACATCATGCTACCGTCACTTAACACAGTTTCTTGATTACTGAATTAGCTACAACTAAGAAGTTCAGTACAACTAAGTCGTGCTTTAAACTGAAACTATCCTTTCCCCTCAATGAAATCACACTTGCACAGTCCCATAAAATTCTACAGTAAGGCACAGCACAGACATAAAAATGGTTTATTTTTCCAGTTTTCTTTTGATAGTTTGTGTCTGGGATATAAAAAAAACAAAACAAAACAAAAAAACCCGAAACAATTGAACAAAAAAACCCAGATAAGCAATTACATTATTTGCCTTTTAATTTAACTGTCAGGTAACTTTGGCTTCCTACTAAGCCACTGTCACACCGAATACTGAAATATACTCCTGTATTTGCTACTCAGCCGCTATATTCAAAGAGCAGTTTAATGACCTATGTAAAATTGTTTTTTGTGTAACAGTTTTCTTCAAAATAAGTATCTAGTAAAATATTTCTCAGATTTGCCTCCTGTTTTCATGCTAAGAAATAAGAATAATTTCCAGTTTTTAAGGAAGTTCTCACTGATGTGAGGATCAAGCTTTAGGTTGGCAGAAGACTCCTTACATGTCTAAGAAAAAAAAAAAAATTTGTTATTTTGTCTCTGTCAAAATGCAATGCTCAAGTTTCCTGGATTTCATTAAGATTGTAGTGAACTTTGTTTTCTTCCCCTTCCTTTTTCTCACTTTAATTAAATTTACATTTCAGGAAAAACCCCAGACCTCAGTCCTATAGCATACTAGGGTTTCCTTTACAGATCCCAGTTCTGACCAGACTTATCTACTACATCTATCTAGTAAATGATTTGAAAAATAACTTTTGGACCCAACATCACGTAATCTTTAATGTTTGAGAATTTCCTCAGTCATGGTGTCATTTG